>CM039478.1:25720565-25815413 GCA_022433065.1 Begonia loranthoides
CCCCATGTCTTCGTCTTCGGATTCATATATTGAATGAAGCTCCTCCTCATCTAGAGTTATCGATATTGAATGTACCTCTATAGCAACTTTGTATCTGAATTCACAAAGCTCATAGGGCAAAACTGTCAACATTGTCTATAGTTAATCTCTGCACCATTGGGGAGCAATAATTAAGAATGCTTCAAATTGCCTAGATGAAGGCCACTTTGGCTCTCAAAAAGATCTAGGGTTTGCTAAGATAAACGTCAGTAGCATTGGGTTATATACAGGATTATAGAATTTTCCACTATAGAAGGCACCTTTTCGCTGTGGAATGAGTAATTTTCGCTATGAAAAAGCGTATCTGCTACAGAACCTTACTTTCCAAGGTAGAAGGCACGTTTCCGCTACAGAAAGAGTATTTTTTTTATGCGGATATAGCACACTAGTAAGAGCAATTTCCTCAGCAAACTCCGAACCCTATCCCTTACCCTCACTGTTTCATTCCTTACCCTTACATTTTCTCTCCTCTCTTTCCTTTCAAGTTATGTGTTAATGTTGAATTGATATAACTTTCACTCAAATGACGTAATTTTAAAATCAATTTACAACTCATGACTTACACTTTCAATTCATAGCTCAAATGATGGTTTCATTGACATAATATGTAATGACCAATTTTCTTTACTTTAAACACTTAGATTTGAAATTCATTTTCTTTATAAAACGTGTAGCGGAAGACTTTTTGTAATAAAATCATTTAAAATAAAAGGAAATGAATCGTAATAAAATTTCTTTTCTTTAAATCTTTAAAGCATACATTTTACAAATAAATTTCACACATTAAAACATTTCCTTTTCCTTTATCCTTTCCCATTTAGCTCAGCCAGCACAATATCTCGCTGCATAAATGTAACATCCCGTACTCCATTTTAACCTGTATAAAAATTTTGCTTTAAAAATGTATGAGGGAAACTCAAAGTTAACAAAAGCGGAAGTCTTTTAGATTAAAACACTATAAACCACCAATTTAAAAGCTATTTAAAGTAAACAACAATAACTGTTTAAAACGATCGTCACAATTAAAATCTATTTAAAGACTTTGAAGTACTTAACACACTTAAAAACCATTCCCTGGGCCATAACCCACCAAGGTCAATCTACCAATATTACAAAAGGCCTAACACGACAACACTCCATCAGCTGCGTCCTCTACAAGCTTCTATCCAATCATAAGCTCATTATCTATATCACAAGACTTAAACTATGAGCCTAAAGCTCCATAAGCGATATAAACTATATAATGTTCATGCTATGCTCTTTATAAAAAAGCACATGCAGTTTTCATTTTCATTTTTCATTACCTTTACCTTTATCGATGTTGGAGATGTCAACTTGACAAAGTAGAGTGGCAATGACCCATACGGGTAGCCAACTCAAGAATCCATATCTCGCAACATCAATTTTCATTTATTCATACGTATTTCATTTTCATTTAGTTTCCATTACCCATACAAGTGTTAGATATGTTAACTTGACAAGGTAGAGTAGCACTTAATGACCCACATGGGGCAGCCACTCAAGAACCCACATGTAACGACCCGCATTCTCAAAACTTATCTTTTTCTTAGTCAAACAAAAATTTTTCTTATTATTTATTTAAAATGCACAAAAGGAAAAGAAATTTAGAGTAAAAAAAGCGGAAACGGATAATAATTTAACACATACGTTTAATTTAAACATAAATCCATGCTTTTAACAAAACCTTCATCTTATTTCTAAAAAGAAAATATCAACTGTTTTAAAATCCCAATTTATTTTCTATGAGCCATAAGCCTCAGGTCAAATTTGCTGGGTAACTCAAGTGTTCATCCTGAAATGATCCTTCCTCTAGTATATAGCTTGTACTATGTTCATCACCTACACCATAAGTAAACTGTGAGCTTAAAGGACAGTAAGAGATAAGATGTAGTATGAAAGATGCAGTATGATGCATGCATATGTCTGATTATGTCATAAAGGAATCCACCCAATCTGTTCCTCACTCACAGTTTCATATCATTCAGAAATTAGACATTGGAGAGAATAGATACATCCTTGTCGTTTAGTCTAAGCAGAATAGGTCACCCAATCCCTACGTGGGAAGGGATACATTGTACTACTCTCCTAGGCATCATTGTCACTAGACTCCCAAATTCCAATTTTCATTACATTTAATAAAGCTAGGACATTGGAGAGAATATATACCTCCTTGTGGTTTAGTCTGAGCAGAATAGGTCACCCAATCCCTACGTGAGAAGGGATACATCGTATTATGCTCCCAGTCATCACTGTCACTAGACTCCCCAATTCCCATTTTCATTACATTCATTTAATCCGGTTTCTCTTGTTCAATGGATGATTCCTAACTGTTTCTAACCATGATGCATGTCAATGCAAATTATGAACATAGCTCAACAATATATGAACATTGTAATAGGAATAGGTGAAGGAAACACATTTAAATCCACAAAATCATACCTAAGGAATAACATGGAATAAATAGGGGAAAAACATACAGATGCATCGCAATATATAATTCTTTTCAACCATGTACTGTATCGTCTTTAAACTTCTGTCCATATAAAAACCACGACTTCTCATTGCATACAAAATGAATAGGGAATAACATGGCGAACATCACAATTAGAAGATTGAATAACTTCTCAATGCATTCAAAATAATAGGGAACAACATGGCAAACTTCACAATAAACTAATAGAGACTAAATAGTGCATCAATTAAAATCAATTAGAAGGTCGAATTGAAATACCCCAAAAATATATTTTTCCCCGTTTATTGATGTGTTAAATTTGGATAATTAATATATATACATACCATATCATATTGAGCGGTGATACGCGTTAAGTTATGCTTGAAAAGTATAGGGTTAATGTTAAAAATTCATTTAAAGTGTGAAAGTTGAGAAGGATGTGTATGGCGAGTTTTCAGATGAAGTCTGAAATAGGGTTTGGATGGCGCGGATGTTGTTGAATTGAATCTGTACAATTTTATGGGACATTTCATATGCGTCTATCTTGTCCGAAATTTGGCGCGGACGACGCTGATGAAGTGGAAACAAATCTGTACCAATTTTGGGTGAGTTTTCGGACGCGTCTGTCTCGTCTGAAAATGAATTTGGACAATTGGTCTCGTTCGAAAAGTCGAAAAATCTACGAAACCCATTTATATTCATTCTTCTCTCTCTTCCGATTTCGTGTTTTACACGAAGATTCTCGCTCCCCAGCTCCCCTGTAGCATGTCCAGACCCCTCCCATAGGTGTGGAAGCCTTCCACGTGGGTCTCCCTCATTGGACCTCCCCTCCATTGGATTGTGTAATGGACAGCTTTCCTGCAGTTTATCTTTTGCAGCTACTCAGTTTCCTTTCTCTCCCCTCTGTCTATAAGAGGTAAGTTCCCTCCACTGTATTCCTATTTTTGCAAAACGTAAGTGGAATGTGGGAGTGTACTTTGAGTGCATGAGTTGGTGAGTTCAGTGAAGAAAAGAGTGTGCTTGGTGAGGAAGGGAAACTTGAAAATAGTTGGTAAGTTGGGTGAAGAGTGTTATGTGTTACTCTGTTGGAAACTCTTCTTGATCATCGTGGATTGAAGCAGAGGTAAGGAATTGTTTTGAGAAATGTTGCATTGATTATGGACTCTGATTTGGATTGAATTGGTTGGAATGTTGATGTTGTTTTGTTTAGTAACTTTTGGAAGAATTAGAGATTGAGGACATGTTTTTGCTATTGGTTTTACTGCTGGATATTGAAGTGAACATTAAGGTAAGAATTGGAATTTTCGTTGGCATATGGAGGCCCTACATTACGGGTTGCTTGCTAGTTATTGGTTTTACTGTCTAGTGTTTGAATGTGAAGCATGGAACTGAGTTTTGGTGTCAATCTATTGAATAAATTGTCAACTGCTTCGATTTTGGTTATGAAGAGAAACATCACATAATGTTAGATTAATGAACATGTGACATAATGGACATAAGAATTAACCGTTTGACTATTGGTTTGTTACATGTTAAGGGAAGATATTCTGAACTGATTATAGGTCATAACATCTAGGATTAGAAATTGAGCTCTTATTAATAAGTTGTATTTCCTGTCACTAATCGATTTCTGCCCATAAGAACTGTCGGTTTTGTTATGGCTAAGAGACTATTTGTTTTGTTATCATTCAAGAGATTTCTATGTATATCGATCCGTATAGGGTAGGCTATAAGTGTGTAAATGTTGGTTTTAATATGTTAGTGATGTGCTTAGCTATTGACTTGTTACATTTGTTGTGGTGTTCTTTAATATATATGCTTTGACATACATGCATCATCCTAAGATTTATAAACCTGCTTACATATTGTATGTCATCCTAATATACGTAAATAGGCGTGTGGAGGTTCGGGTGACTTGGTGACTTCCATACAGTAGGATACTCCCACGTGGGGAGCAGTGTAAAAAGAGAGTTAACTACGTGGATTCTAGGGTTCACACTTCCCCATTCTGAAACCCCCAACATCTTCAACAAAAGTGAAGATACCGGCATGTGGAACACTCCCGATGGATATATCTCCCTGCCGAAGTGAAATGGTTCAGCCACATGGCCCTAGGGAGTATTCCACCTTAACCTCCAGGAGAGATATTGTTCTCTTCTGTAATGCATTGTGTGTTCACGCATTCATCTGCATTGCATTTAAATTCTGATTCTGGCTGGGCTTTAGGCTCATTGTTTTCCCTGTAATGTAGGTGATTATTTTAATGTGACATACCAGTGGAGGTGGAGACGTTCCAGGATGACCCCTCGTGTTATCAATCGATTTGACTTGTTGAGTGTGGCTCATGTAGTGTGGTACTTCAGTATTTTCGGAAGGGTATTTGGTAATTTAGTATTAGTGGTATTTTGAAGATTTCGAACATCTGTATTTTTGGACTTTTGTTATGGGACTTTTGCTAAAACATTGAACTATGTTTTGAACCTTTATTATTATTCCACACTGTTTACTCTGATTTCATTTTCTTCTAAAATGGATTTCAAATGTTGAATAAATTAAACGAAAAATTTTATTTGACGTATTTTTAAAATAGGGAAAAATGGTTTTAAATTACCGGGTCATTACACAAATATTCATCACCAAAGTAGAATCAACAGTTTAATATTCTAAGCAACAAACAGAACACATCCTATACTTGTGGTGTATGTAATATCCTGAATTTTTGTTATGCTAACTATATGATTTAAATAATAATTCTGGGGTATTTGGAGCTAAAATAGACGATTAAGGTGTGATCAAGATAAATATATTTGGAGGAAGTGAATTATGATACCCCCAATTATGTTCATATTAAGCTTAAGAGGATGATTAAGGATTTATTGAAAATTGACTTGGATAATTTAAGATATTGGTCAAGGGAAAATACATTTGGAAATAGAGAACTATAAGTACCCGAGTTATTGAGAGTTGATAATATTCAAGGATATATTATGTTTAGAATAAGTGATGGAGGAAATGTGAATTATACACAAAAGTATTGAAGGATTGAGGTTTGGATAACTTGGAAAAGTGATTATATATATATATATTGATTTAGAATGGTTGATCGCCCATGGATTACCAGTTGATCGGTAAGTTAGAAGAAAGATTTAGCGACTGATCAAATGAGTTTGGCGGTCGATCATAGTCAAGGTTTTGATTGATCGAAGATCTAGAAAGTCGCTAGAAATGGAAATGTCGTTGCCAGGAAGCTTCTAGGTGGGACGTTGAACGCATCTGGATGATGAAGGGTTGCATCCCTTGGTTTTCCACCTTCAATGGAACTGATAAGACGTTGGTCGTGACCTATAACGAGAAGAGGAACGTGTGTTGCTGAGAGTTTTATAGAAACAGAGAAGGAGAGAGTGAGGCCAAGCGGTTCTGTGATTTTTAAGATTGAATTGTGAGATGGAAGTTCTTGCTTCTATGGTTTTTGTGTGAAGCAGTTTGAGTGAGAAACTATTGGTGAAATTGAGGAAGGTTCGAGAGGAAGGAGAACGAGAATGGTAGTGAGGGTTTTTACAGAAACTGTCCGAGGGAGAAATAGAAATGTTGCTTGCTGGTGTGTTTTGTTCTTCTGGTGATGTTGTGCTGCTACGGTGAAGAAGTGGTAGAAAGGTCTGTGAATGGTTGCCTGAGGTTTTGGAAATAGAGAAGGTTGAGTGAGAGTATGAGAGTTTTCTGGAGAAGGGAAATCGAGAGAGTGAGGAAAGTGAGTTGCTGGAAATCGAGAGAATTTGAAGGAGAAGAATTCTGTAAGGAAGAAAGTTGTTGGGTTATTCTCCATGTCTGTGGGTATTCTGGTAAGCAAGACTTGCTTATGCTATTCTTAATATGATTATGTCATTGTTAAAAGATGTTGGTTAACGATGGAGTTTGGTTACTGCCTGTAAAGTATGTGATTGGATGAATTGTCCTCTGCATGAATAAATGGTTGATGTTATTAACCTTTTCCTTGAGAATGAATTAGTTTTCTAACTTGTTAATAGCATAACTCCAAAGAAATAAGTTCTATGATATTCCTTCGAGTAGTATACTCATGTTTGATGAAACTTTGAAATGAAGATGCTTATCGTTGGATATATATACTCCCTCTATTGTCACTGTTACTTTTAGGATAATTGAAGTAATAATAGGTGTATACATATTTTGGATGTTGTGTTGCTTACCTTAAGGATATTGGTTTGCATGATTCTCTATTACACTAATTGTTAAGGGGTTTTATCGTGTGGAATTATTGGATTGGATGGTTGTTGGATAGAGATTTTTGTGGCTGCAAATTAAGTAATGATGGGTATAAATGATACTATGCTATGGTTTTGATATAGACGTAATTAGGACCATGTTCTGTTATTGGATTTCTATTATTAGCTTGGTAATTGCTATCCGTTGGATTTTATTGCTAAGAACTGTCAAGTGGACTGGAGGTTCTGTTTATTATATGTTAAGCATGTTAGTTAAAGCTAAGGGACTCTATTATTGGAAATTAATTATTAATACCTATATGTGTTAATTATGAATAGGTTTCATGAAGGACAATTTAAGTGTTAGCTCATTAAAGCTAAGGACTTCAGGTAAGTAGTAATGCATGTATTTTGTCTAAAAGGTCCTACATCATGAGAATTAGGGTTTGTTTGATACTTGCATTTACTAGATGATTAGGTTATGCTATTATTTTGGAGATGTACTGCTAATAGTTGCTTGATATTAATTGTGTTTATTAGACTTACGTTAAGTTTCTTAGTTAGGAATCAATCACGTTTTAAAGATATGGTAGATGAACATGTTAGATAGAATTGTATGCTTGTATTCATGCACCATTGTTCCTAATGTACACGAAAATGAAATGTGTAATATCCAAAATTTTTGTTGACCTAAAGGCATAACTTAAGTGATAATTTTGGGGATGATAAGAGCTGAGTTGGACAAGTAAAGATATTGGTCAAGAGAAACGTAGTTAGAATAAGTGAATTATGATACGCCATTATGTTCATAGTTAGATTAAGGGAAGGATTAAAGTTAATTGGAGAAATATTTGGTGCTATTTGGAGTTAGATTGGACGATATCAACTGTATTGATAGTCAGTGGAGGTAGTAAGAAGAAATATATTTGGACGTATTTGGATATTATAGATATTGTAAGGATTGAGAGCTATTTAATAGTTGAAGGTATAAGATTTATACTATGTTAAGGCATATTAGATTTAGTGAGGAATAATGTGAAGAAGGAATGGTCAAACATTTAATATAAGTTGAGGTTTAAATATTTGGAAAAGTGATTTATGGATTATTTTATATATATATATATATATATATATATATTTTTTTTTTTTTCACGTTATGAGATTTAGGTTGCATGGAGTAAAGAAATAGTCTGGAAAATATATGTTTGGAGTCGGCGGTCGATCAGGGCGGTCGATCGACGGGGTGTCGAACGACCAGCGTCGATCGACCAGCATGAATATTGGCAATTTTATGAAGGAAATGCTTAGTGATCGGTCGCCATGGAGGAGCTCAACCGGCGTGATCATCCGATAATTTATGAAGGATAATCTGAAGAGTTTTAACTAACGAGAATGTGAAAAGAACGTCGTCTGGAATGTCTGAACGTTGAAAGAGTTAATGGACATGGATGGACTTCACCTCTTGGCTATCTGTCTTCCTTTGGACATTGATGAGGCATTGGAAAAATTGCCTATAAATGGAGAGACGATGGTAGGGATGTTTCACTAAGAGGATGAAAAAGTGTATCGTTACTCTGCCCAAATGGTTGCTGAAGGAGTTCTAAGGTTTAAGGAAGCTCTGCTGACATGGAGAGAAACTCTGATGGTTCAGTGAGAGGATAGAAAGCCGTGAGTGTATTCTAAACATTAGTTTGTGGGAGTTTTCTTGAATTTTATTGGTGATCGTGAAGTGTAGACAGTGGGAAAAAGGGTTTGTTGAAGTTTTTGTGGAAAGAGAAGGTGATAGAAAGAGAGAGTTGTGAGTTGTTGTGTCTTCACCATTC
This sequence comes from Begonia loranthoides, assembly GCA_022433065.1. NCBI lineage: Eukaryota > Viridiplantae > Streptophyta > Magnoliopsida > Cucurbitales > Begoniaceae > Begonia > Begonia loranthoides. The sequence goes on from CM039478.1 coordinate 25,729,121, forward strand.
TTGAATACAGTAGACAATCGTGAGGAAAGTATAAGGAGGTATGTATTCTTCTGTTATTTTGACATGTTAGTTAATGGATCTGTAGAGATAACTAGTGGTTTTGACAAAAGTATATGTTTTGGATTTGAGAGATATACTACTATGGGATTAGCATTACTAGTGGAAATATTAGTTGAGTTTTCGATTGATTATTATGAGAATTGAGCTGTTGAGTTGATGAATTGGGATTATTGGAAAAATAGGGTTCTTCAATATAATGGACATATTAGGAAACTATACATAAGCATGTTAGATGGAGCTAGGGGACTTTATTATTGGAAAAATAATTATTAATAGCTATATGTGTTAATCATGATTAGGTTTTTGTGAAGAATCTTAAAGTGTTAAACCATTAAAGCTAAGAACTTCAGGTACATGGTACTGCATGTGGTTTGTCCGAAAGGGTTTACATCATGGAAATTAAGGGGTGTTTACTATTTGTTTATTTGATTGTTATGAATTCCATGTTTATTATATTTAAGTTCAGTTCCTTTGTTAGGATGGATCATGTTTTAAGGATACGATTAAAGAACACGATAGATATGATTGTATGTGAATGACATCGTTAAGACCTGGAATAAATAACAGTAAAGTACATGAAAATGGGAGATACGTAAACAGCTATGGTCAGGTTAGTTATGACCAGCATAGAAATCAAAGTATACGAAAATGAAATAAACATAAATAGTTGTTTTTGTGGACAGGTAAGTTACGCCCGGCACAAAAAGCAAAGATAAGTAAACAGCTGTGGACCAATTTGTTACGCCCGTAACATAAATCAAGATAAGTAAACACCCGTGGACCAGTTGGATACGCCCGACATAGAAATCAAGATAAATAAAGAGATGTTTGTGTGGTCCGGTTGGATACGCTTGACACATAAATAGTAAAAGACATGAATAGTAATAGTTGTTTGTGTGGTCCAATTGGATACGCTTCGCACATAAACGGAATAAATAATAGTAAAAGACACGAACAATAACAGATAAGTAAAACAGAAAACTATATAGGATGATATAGAAACTGTATGTGTTTTATGTTTATACCATGTACTGAGCTTTAAGATCATAGTTAAGTCCCGTTGATGTAGCTAAGGAGCCAATGATTGGATAAAGCTGTAAATGGACATAGCTGATGAAGTATTGCTATGTGGATGTTTGTATTGTTGGCGACATTGACTTGTGGTTATTGCTCACGAAGATGAAATAAATGTATTTAAATGTTTTAAAAAGCTTTTAAGTGTTTTATGACTTCAAATAATTGTTTAAAGTTAATGTATTTATTTAAGTGATTATTTAAATAGTGGGTTTGTAGTATTTAATTATAAAAGACTTCTGCTGTATGTTTACTCTGAGACTTCCACTGTATGATTATTACTCTAGTGTTCTATTATGCAATGGTTTTAAAGAAAAGAAAAAAAATTTTATACGAAAAAAGTTACGGGATGTTACAAATGGTATCAGAGTATAACCGGGTCAAAATTTTTTATATAGAATACCAATAGTGCAAACTCAAGACGGGGATATTTCATGAACTATCAGTATTAAGTATGGTGCTTTATTAAGAATAGTATTTTAATTCCTAGAATTAAATTGTAGGCAAATATAATGGCGAAGGGAAAAATAGGCAGTGCCCATAACAATAATGTTAGAAGGGGTGAACCTGTTGGCCGGGGAAAGGATGTACCCGTAAACCCAGAAAATAATGTATTTGCTAATAATATTGAGAGTGATGAACCTGCTGATCGGAGTAATGTGGTACCCATTAATTTGGAGAATAACGGACCTGCCAATAATGTTAGAGGAAACAATGTACCTATAAATCCGAATGATAATGTATCTATAACATCCTAACTTTTTATATCAGGGTATTACCAAGGACGTAGTCGGAGCGTTAAGTCAAGGGGGTATTTCTGATAACGTTTTCCCCGTATACGCGATGTAAATTAAGGATGGAGTGACTAGGACACTACGTTGCGTATTTATACGTGTCATTTTATGATGTTTATTTATGGGGGTAAGTGTTATGGGATGAGAGCTAAGTAGGAAAAAAGGTGAAGAAAGGCTGTTATGGGTGTTTTCGAACGCCTGCAGATGACATGCAGACGAGTTATATTGTCCACAAGTGCATTGCGTGGCATCCCCAACACTTGGGACATACCAAGACGAGAAATTACGTCCTAATGCATCTAAATGTCGACTTTCGGATGCATGTGGAGGACTTGCGGACGAGACGTGTCGTCCACAAGTGCATTGCATGTCACCCTTAGCCTTAGGATGACTTAGGACGCTATTTCGTGTCCTGACTTCACTGTTTTGTGGAGTTGCAGACGATGCGGACACATATGACTGCATCTAGATTGAATCTGTTCAAATCCTGGACAGTTTCGAACGAGTCTGGACATGTGCGGACACGGGTGGCTGCATCTGAATCGAATCTGTCCAATTTCTAGACACATTCGGACGCTTGTGGACACCATTTTGCGTCTGAATGTCTCCTTTGGACGGTACGAAATGGGCGGGGACGCCATTTCTCTTCCGAAGGCATGATTTCTGCCTTAGGATTTTACAGTTACAGACAAATGTGGACGAGATCAGTGCGTCTGCACTCGTCCGAATTAGCCCAAACCTACAAATAAATTAAGGTTAAAATGATGAAAAATTGTAGGGTAGTCATGATTTCAGACACAAATCGACTCTCCCCCACCCTCCAGCGTAGGGCACCGACCTCTCCCTGCCCAGCTGACCTCTCCCTCCCCCTAGGTGCCTAAAAATTCTATCCCTCATCCAGGTAATATCTTCTTCCTCCTCTGCCATCCTTCATTTTTCTGCATGAGAAGTTCAAGCGAGCAATAGAGAATTCCTCCGTGTGAGAGAGTGGTATGTGAGAGTGAGCTTTTGAGTGAGAGAAATTTTGTGGGTTAAGTGTGATACGGGAGTGAAGTGAGGTGTGAGCTAGGAAGTTGGAGTTGTGAGCTGAAGGAGCTGGAGCTACTGTGTGCTGCTCCTTGTTGTCCTTGAGGTGCGAGCCAAGTGGTGAGCTATGGAGTACTGTCCCTACTCTGTGTCTTCGTTAGTGGTAAGGAAATAGGGGTGTTTTGGGCTATGGAGGCCCTACACCACAAGTATAGTGCGTGAGTGGTAGAATTGATGCTATGTAGTATTCCTTGGTTTTAGTTCTGTTCTTGCGTTGTTTGCTCTATGATTGATACTTTGCAGATATAGCTTGTAGATCATTGTTGGTTCGGTGATATAGCCTGATTGATCTACTGCTATAATTCCTTAGATGAATTAGGACGTAATTTCGGTGATATTTTCCTGTTGATTGATAGTATAGATTCGTTTGTGCTTCGTAGATTTTGTTAAGCTCTGTGATATTTCCCTTTTGTTGATTTGCTCTATTTATTGTCTGTCATGTGATTCAAATGCCTTGTTTGATAAAGAGATGATGAACGCTAAAGGGTGATAAATGGTTAACGTATGAAATGAGGAATGCTTACTGTCTATTTATTTGCTAATTAGTCAAATTCTCTATGTGTAAATTTTGGTGCTATAAGTCCTTCATTTGTGTTGTTGGTATTGTTTTGAGTTGGATTCTGTCTGTGTTGGTTATTTGTGATAGTCATAGTTGTTAAAAAAACTGTTAAGCATGTTTAGTTGTTAATAATCTTGAGCATGTTAATTAATTCAAGAGATTAATTAGACTCACAACTATAATCATAACTAGACGAAAACATGTTTGACATGTTAATTAACTTAACTAGAGTAATTAATTAGACTTCAACATGTTTAATTAATTGATTAGTTGTTTAATTAACCATTAAACAACCAATCCTTAAGCATGTCTGGTTAGTATGTAACTAACTAGCACAAACTAATGTCTAATTAACTAAGTAGCGATAACCCATTTGAATATGCTTAGGTAAGTGTTGTTACACCTTGAGCATGTAAACTAACTAATAAGTAACTAACTAGCGTGTTTAGTTAATTTACTCGCATGTTTAAATTGATTTACTAGCATGTTTAAATTAATCAATTAGCGAACTAGCTTGATTAATTAGCAAAATGATTAATCAGTGAGTAAATCAAGCAGCACGTTAATTAACTAGAGCAATTACACATGACTAGACAAGCATAGTTAATTAACTAGCGATGCATGCTTAACCCACTAAACCATTCTTGAGCATGTAATGAACTAGGTTAATATTAACATGTTATTCTTCCTTGTTAATATTCTATGCATTTCTCTTTTCTGCAATTTCTTTTATTGTAACTTCCGTAATTGATACTTTACTTTATTAGACATAATGACCATAGTGAAGAAGATGAAAGAAGGATGACTAAGCAAGAACGAATTAGAAATCTCGTTGATCATGTGATTAGATGTTTTATGTTATCTTTGTTATTGTCTTCTTGTGCTTGTTTTGTATTATAGTTCATTAAATTCTACAATTCGAGCATGTGTAATTAGATTTGAATAAATCCTATGAATCAACTAGATTCCCTTAATCTGAACATGTTAATCAATTAGAATACCTATCTAGAGAACAAATGTAAATATTTCTTGAGCATGTAAATTACCTAGAATAACTAATTAGAATAATCACCTAGAATAATAAACGTAAAAAGCATGTAAAATGAGTAAGAAATTAACTAGGATAATTAACATGTTAATTAATAGTATATTCGATTTCTCTTTTGATTATTATTGTGTTCTATTAATTCGAGCATGTTTTCCTTGTTTCAATTCATTGTAGATTGTTCTGTTATTGGTGTTCAATTCCTGTATTCCCTTATTAAGTGCGTTCATTGTTTGATTTTCCTCTGTGCTTCGTTGTTTACAATTCCATATTCCAATTGTTCTCTAATGTGCGCTTTCAATTACTATTATTCCTTATATGTGTAATTTAAATTACAGTTTGCTTTCATTTCAATACAATGGTCATTTACATTCCTTATACGTGCACTTCAATTTCTGTTAATGTACGCTATAATGCATCATGCATCATGTCATAGGGAGGATGTGTCATTATGCATCATGTTAATAGAACCTAATAGGGATGGCCACCTTGGTGGGGGTACTCACACATGCATAAGTGAGGTAAAATGTTAAAGAAAATGAAGGAAATGGGGAGTTGGAGGGCGGATGGGTAGCGGGTCTAGTCTACAACTAGCCAAAGCCCCTCCCTTGTCGGGTATGAAAGTTCTAGTTGCAAGTAAAAGGTTAGATCCGATCACTATTCCATCACAGAGGAAATCCTCCAATCTCTCGCTCGATGAACAAGTAATGAACGAATGAACTAATGTAAAGTAATGAACGAACAAATGGTTTAATGAAAGGATTGGCTTGGGTGATCCCCATTCCAAAAAGGACAAAAGAGAGGCATATCATGTTGCATTAAACCCTTTTCCTTACTAAGCCTTTGACCTTACAGTTACTTGTGTTGTAGGTGTAGGTACTTGTATGCATGAATCAAATGCATGGAATTATGAATCAATGCGAAAGACGATGAACAAATATTAAAGCAGGGATGAAGGATTTGCATGTGAAGGAGCTTGTGGTTGGCAAGGCTAAGTGAGTAAAAGAGAAAATGGTTTGTAATTAAAGTATATTCAATTGTTTAGGGTCAGTAGAGCAAAACGAAAGATTTTATAAATTATTTACGCTTCCGTAATGTTTTAAATAAAGGATTTCATAATGCTTCTGCTATGTTTTACAAATGATTTTATATCTGTGACATTTCACAGTATACCATGATTTGCGAAATGTTAGTAACGGTCCGATTTAGACGCACTCTGACATCATTTTAAAACGAGATTTCAATGGTCTTTTAAAAGTTTTAAATTTAATGTATTTTAAAGGATTTACGAAAAAATTGGGTCGTTACAGTACCTGAAAACAATATTGGGGGAATGAACCTGCTGGTTGAGAGAATAGTGATGAATCTGCTAACTGAGGAATTAATGGACCTGCGGGCCAAGGAGTGGAAGAGAATCAAACTATGCAAGGAGACACAATAAACCACTTGAGTGGTCTGTTGGAATGTCAGTTCCACTATATTGAACGTCTTAGGGAAGGGGAGGAGAATGGAAATCTTTGCCCATGGTTGGCATGTGAGGAGGCCAAATGGGAAAAGTTTAGAAAATTAAAAGCCACTAAGCTTTGATAGGAAAGTATCGAATCCATCCCTGACTGAAGAATGGGTTAGATCCCTTGAGGACATGTTTGAGTACGCAAGAATTAATGAAGCAGAGAAGGTTTCGTGTATCGTCTACCTTTTGGTTCACGATGGACGATACTGGTGGGATACTATTAAGATAGCTTAGGACGTAAGAGCAATGAATTGGACTAAATTTTAGGAGATTTTTTTCAATAAGTATTTCAACCAAATAGTTAGGACTCAGAAGTTGGTAGAGTTTGTGAGTCTCTGCCAGACTACATCAGTTTCTTAGTACATAAGGAAATTCAAGACTCTTTCTCGATTTGCAACTCACCTGGTGGCAACTAATGATCTTAAGGTTTACAAGTTTGTTCAAGGACTAAAGGCTGAGATTTATCGAGGAATAAAGATATATGGTATTGAAGATGCACCATACTCTAAGATTATAACAAAAGCTTTAGAGATTGAGGAGGCTGAAATGCAAGTTATTAAGCAGAGAGAATTGGATCTGGAGCTGAAAAAGAATTATCAGACTCAATCACTAGTGGATGAGCAGATAATTGAAAGAGGATAGAAGCAGACATTTGACAATGAAGATAAATCTGCGAATGATAAGTGTGCGTGGAACGAAATAGATACAACTTTGTTTGGAAATTTTCAAGTTGGACTATGTCTCAAGTGTAATAAGAAGCATTATGGAGAATGTAGAGTTGGTACTGGACAATTCTTTAAGTGTGGGAAGCAAGGACATCTGGTTAAATATTGTGTGTTATTGGTCAAGGAACAAGGAATGGTAGCACCACGGGTATTTTCACTGCATGGAGTTGAAAAAGATGAACTGTCTACGTCTAGGTTAGGTAACATGCGATTGAATAAAACTTAAAGTTTTATTTTATATGCTTGTTTGGTTTTTATCTTGGCATATATGTTAGGCATATACGACAAAAATAAGGAAGAAAACTAGTAGAATATGTTTTAGATACGAATAAATACCTTTAGACTAAACAAATTTTGAGGACAAAATTTATATAACAGGGGAAGATTGCAATATCCCAAATTTTCATTGAGCTGAGGGCATAGCTTAAGTGATAATTTTGGGGATGATAAGAGTTGAGTTGGACAAGTAAAGATATTGGTAAAGAGAAACGTAGTTGGAATAAGTGAATTATGATACCCTGTTATATTCAAAGTTAGATTAAGAGAAGGATTGAAGTTAATTGGACAATTATTTGGTGATATTTGGAGTTAGATTGAACAATATCAATTGGATCGATAGTCAGTGGAGGTAGTAAGAGGAAATGTATTTGGACGTGTTTGGATATTATAGATATTGTAAGGATTGAGAGCTAATTAATAAGGTTGAAGGTATAAGATTTATACTATGTTAAGGCATATTGGATTTAGTGAGGAAGAATATGTAGAAGGAATGGTGAAACATTTAGTATAGGTTGAGGTTTGGATATTTGGAAAAGTGATTTATCGATTATTAAGGGTAATATATATGTGTGTGTGTGTGTGTATATATATATTGTCACATTATGAGATTTAGGTTGCATGGAATAACGAAATAGTCTGGAAAATATGTATTTGGAATCAGCGGTCGATTGGGGCGATCGATCGAAGGGTGTCGATCAACCAGCATGAATATTGGTAGTTTTCTAAAGGATATGCTTGGCGGTCAGTCGCCATGGAGGAGATCAACCGGCGTGATCATCCACCCATTTAAGAAGGATAATCTGAAGAGTTTTAACTAAAGAAAAGACGAAAGGAACATTGTCTGGAATGTCTGAACGTTGAAAGAGTTAATGGACATTGATGGACTACACCTCTTGGCCTTCTGTCTTCCTCTAGACATTGATGATGAGTTGGAAAAATTTCCTATAAATGGAGAAACGACGGTAGTGATGTGTCACTGAGAGGAAGAAAAAGTGTATCGTTACTATGCCCAAATGGTTGCTGAAGGAGTTCTAAGGTTTAAGGAAACTCTGCTGACATGGAGAGAAACTGTGATGGTTCAGTGAGAGGATAGAAAGCCGTGAGTATATTCTGGAGGAGAGTTTCTGGGAGTTTTCTTGAATTTTTTTGGTGATCGTGAAGTGCAGACAATGGGAAAAAGGGTTTGATGCACCCCAAGGTCACGTCACCTGAACCCGAGCCAAGGGCTCCTTTGTTTTCTAACCTTTTTATTTATTTTGTAGGTGTTTCTTCTCTAGCTAGGTTGGAGGAGAGTTTTGGTCAATTCACTAAGAGAAATCCGTGCATTTGGACAAGTGGATGTCATTCAAAACATAGAAGAAATGGTGGGCTTTTCATTTCTGCCTAGAATCTGACCTCCGAGCGTTCAAGGGCAATCTTTGCATCATGGAAGACTCCATATCTAATTTTGTCCTTCATGAAGATTGTTGCCAACAGTCTAAGCTTCCCATATGAATTGTTTGTGGAAAATTGGAGCTCGTTTGCTATGTCAAATGCTGTGTTTACAGAGACCAAATTCCAGCCTCAGACTCTTTCTCTGTGTGTTTTTTATTAAGGATATTTTTGTAATTTGAGAACTCAATTGCCCTAATTTCGTGTGGAGCTTATAAGCCTCCCTTAGGGAGAATTTGAAGGGGTTTTTTGAAACCCTAAAAATCGCAGCTGTAACCTGTTTGGAGATTTCTCTCTAACAAAACTGGTGTCTTGGTTTTTCCCTCATCGTGGAATCATCACCAAAAAATTTTCTCTCTTTGTTTCTTATCGGTCTTGGAGAGAAGACTTCATGCTAATCCTCCCAGCAGCTCTCCTTGAGTTGTCTAGTGGCGTGGTGGATTAGAAGACTGATCAAAAGCTAAGGTGGAGTGACCTTTTTCTACAAAGGTCTGAACTAGTCGCTTTCCTTGGTTGTGTGAGGTTTTGCGGACCACTTTGGTATTTCAATTTTTGTTCTCTAGCTTTTTACAGTATTTTGATTTGGTATTCTAGATTCTAGTTATTTTTTTGAAAGCTATTGAAGTGCTTGAGTTTTTGTTGACGTTTGGAATCGAATTGAGGATTTGTCCCACTAATTTTGAAGATAGCAGAATCTATTTTTATTGATCAATTTCTGAGTTGTTTGTTGTTTTGGCCATATCTCTGTTACTGATATGAATTTTATTTTGGCTTTTTGAGAGTTTGATGCCCCGTGGATTGTGGTTAATTGAAGATAGATTTGGTTTAATTTGGATTGAAATTCGCGGTTTTGTGGATGTTCATTGGAGGTCACCAGAATTGTCTCTACAGAAACTGTTTTAGGGCAGGTTAATGTTTTGTAAATAACTTCTGTTCCGTCATGTTTTTTAATGTGAAATTTGAACTGGACCTTATTCTTTGGTATTTCTTGAGACCCTGTAAATTTCGTGGCATTTGGCTTTATGAACAAAAAGTTATACTCATTCAAAGTCACTGTCGTATTTTTGAGATTGCAGAGTGAACTATTTTGGGTGAATTGTTCTCCTTGCATTTTGGGGCACATCAGGGTTTGTTAAGGTTTTTGATGAAAGAGAATGTGATACAAAGAGAGAGTCATGAGTTGTTGTGTCTTCACCATTCTTGAATATAGTAGACAATCATGAGGAAATTATAGGGAGATATGTATTCTTCTGTTATTTTAACAAGTTAGTTAATGGATCTCTCTTTCTAATTGTTAGGTAATTAGTGGTTTTGATAAATATGTTTTGGATTTGAGAGATATACTACTATGGGATTAACATGGTATTGGCTAAATTATTCTCAGCTTGTTAATAAGGTTATATGATGTTGGTTTTGTCGAGTGGTAGGATTGGAAATTATATTCTGGATATTATGAATTATTGGAAAATACTAGTGAAAATATTAGTTGAGTTTCTGATTGATTATGATAAGAATTGAGCTGTTAAGTTGAGGAATTGGGATTGTTGGAAAATAAGGTTCTCCAATATAATGGACATAGTAAGAAACTATACATTAATGAAGTATTAAACATGTTAGTTGACGCTAGGGGATTTTATTATTCGAAAAATAATTATTAATAGCGATATGAGTTAATAATTATTAGATTTTTGTGAAGAATCTTAAAGTGTTAAACTATTAAAGCTAAGAATTTCAGGTACGTGGTATTGCATGTGGTTGGTCCGAAAGGGCCTACATTCTTGGAATTATGTGGTGTTTACTGTTTGTTTAATTGGTTGTTATGAATTACATGTTTATTAGATTTAAATTTAGCTCCTTAGTTAGGATAGATCTCGTTTTAAGGAAACGATTAAAGAACACGTTAGATAGGATTGTATGTGCACGACAACGTTAAGACCTGGAATAAATAACAGCAAAAGTACACAAAAAATGGAAGATACGTAAACAATTGTGGTCTGGTTAGCTACTCCCGGCACAGAAATCAAAGTATACGAAAATGAAATAAACATAAATAGTTGTTTTTGTGCACCGATTAGTTACGCCCGACACAGAAATCAAAGATAAGTAAACAGTTGTGGACAGGTTTGTTACGCCCGACATAGAAATCAAGATAAGTAAACAGCTGTAAACCAGTTGGATACGCCTAGCACAGAAATCAAGATAAATAAATAGATGTTTGTGTTGTCTGATTAGATATGCCCGACACATAAACAATAAAAGATATGAATAGTAACAGATGTTTTTATTGTCCGGTTGGATACGCCCGCCACATAAATGGAATAAATAATAGTGAAACACACAAACAGTAACAGATAAGTAAAATAGAAAACTGTATACGATGATATAGAAATTGTATGTATCTTATGTTTATACCATGTACTGAGCTTTAGGCTCATAGTTAAGTCTCATTGATGTAGGTAAGGAGCCGATGATTAGATAAAACTGTAAATGAACGTAGCTGATGAAGTATTGTTGTGTGGACGTTTGTACTGTTGGTGACATTGACTTGTGGTTATGACTCACGAAGATGAAATAAATATATTTAAATGTTTTAAAAAGATTTTAAGTGTTTTATGACTTCAAATAAATGTTTAAAGTTAATGTGTTTATTCAAGTGATTATTAAACAATGTGTTTGTAGTATTTAATTATAAAAGATTTCCAGTATATATTTTCTCTTAGACTTCCACTGTATGATTATTACCCTGGTGTTCTATAACACAATGATTTTAAAGAAAAGAAATTTTTTTTATACAAAAAAAGTTACGGGATGTTACAAAATGTAACTGAACTTAAACTGAATAAACATAATTGGGCACTTTCTACGTGAGTTCGGATACTGAAGAGGTTGCTCTCACATGGAAATAAACTCATGCGGGTGAGCTTGGATACTGAAACAGGTGGGTGAGTTCGGATACTAAAGAGGTTTTTCTCACCCTACGCGTCACCCAGAAACTGAAATAGAAATGGAAAAACAGAAACAGAAACATAAATGATTTAAGTTCATCATGGTGGAATAATTTCACTATCTTGATACAAGTTCACTGTTGCTGTCTAAGTTCATCGATCTGATTTAAGTTCATTAATAAGGTACAAGTTCACCGCTAGAATATAAGTTTACCAACCTAGTTTAGTTCACCAGTTAGGTACAAGTTCACTACTAAAATATAAATTCACTGCTATAGTATAAAGTTCATCACTGTTTTTATAAAGAATAATGAAATAATGAACATTGAAAACTGTGTGTTTTAACAAGTATTGCATGAGCACTTTTATTTTTATATTGCTTACTGAGCGTTAGGCTCATAGTTAAGTCCTGATATGTAGGTATGCATAGGATTGAAGATAGAAGTAGTTGATGAGACATTTGTACGTTGCGAGCTTAGAGGCTGGTCAGGCTAAAAGATTAAAGAGAAAATGTAATGATTGGTAATAATGCTTTTAAAGAAAGTGAACCTTAATTATAGTAGTTGTTTTATTAAGAAGGTTTTGCAATTGTGTTTCAATTCCTTTGGCGTTGTAAATTCAAGTCTTCCGTTGTTGTAAATGTTTTTAAGTTATAAAGTTTTAATTTATGATATGTTTTTAAGTAATAAACGGTTTAATGAAAAAAACTTTATTTATGCGCTTCTTATATGAGCTAGTTTTCAAATGAAAAGTCTTCTGCTGTAATTTAAAAAGAAGAAGTCTTCAAAATCATAAGTTTTAAATTGTAAGAATAATTGGGATGTTATAGTGTAGGCCTCCACTAGCCACGACTCGCTATTATCCCTTACCTCACTTGACGATTGCTTATAGCCGCACGTTTTCCTTCACGCCAAAAGCAGTGATTTCTTAATAACCCAAAACAACGACCTTTTTCCTTCCTCACGTTCTCTATACCTTTCTCTCTCTCTCTCTCTCTCTCTCTCTCTCTCTCTCTCTCTCGCTCTCTCTCTCTCTCTCTCTCTCTCTCTCTCTCTCTTTTCTCTGCAGGGAACTCAGAATGCCTTTGCTTCTACCTTCGATTTAGTAAACAAAGAATTTTCATGAATCTCGTAAATTGCATTGATATTTGCCAATAACTCCTAGTGGCACCACATTCAATTGCCACATATACAAGCATATCATTTAAGGATGATTGTGAAATCGAAATGCCGAAAGGCTTGCTAGAAGGCAGTAGTTTTCATTTTGAAAGATTGCATCACTGCCATGATTAGCCGCTCACAATTTAAACGTGAAAATCAATATGAAGGACATTTGTTTTCCATAAGGGATGTCCCTCATTACAAATTCCACTGTCCTACTTCATTAGCTTCCTCATCTAACGGTCATAAAATGCATCCATTATCCTTTTAGATTCATATGTGCCTTGCACGTGGCTCCGTCCTTAATTCAGCGACAGACGTCTTTTATGAATGATGGACGTCTCCCTTGCTAATCTAATGGTCCACAATTCGGCCGATATTTCCCCTATGTGACACCCATTAACTCTTTGTTATGAGGGACGTTTGTTCCTCAATAAGGGACGGGACGTCCGTTATCTTCATAAGCATTTCCTCCCTTTGTTCCATACGACGCCATTGTAACATTCCATTTTCATTTATACATTTCCATATATCCATTTCACATTAATATAAAATTTGTTCATTTTAAAACTCATTTAAAAATACTTAAAAGAAAACATCAGAGTAACTTTACATGGAATAATTAAAACATTTAAACTATTTTCTAAAAACAACATGATTTAGAATATTTGAAACCTATAACGTAGAGTCTTTAATCAATTTAAACAACTTTTATTCTTTTGAGTCATAACCCCCGAGGTCAATCCACACAGGGTAACACAAGGTTGTATCGCATCACACTTCTTCCACGTTCACTTCACTTGGATCACAATCAATACCTACATCACAGGAGGAATAATGAACCTATTGCCCAGTAAGAGATATAAATGAAATGCAGATGCAATGCCTATGACAACTCTATATGCATATGTCTTTGAGATTTATATGCTAGGTGAGAGCAACCTCTTCAGTCTCTGAACTCACCACACGGATTCGTTTCCACGTGAGAGCAACCTCTTCAGTCTCTGAACACACGTAAAAATGAATCCATTTACGTTTACATTTATTTTGGTGAGAGCAACCTCTTCAGTCTCCAAACTCACCCACCCATTGAGTGAGAGCAACTTCTTCAGTCTCCGAACTCATCCAAATGGGTTGTTTTCGACATGAGAGCAACTTCTTCAGTCTTCGAACTCACGTAGAAAATGCCAATAAAGTTCATTATTATTTCGTGCTATGCATGATATGCAACCCTACTAACATGCCTATATGAATGTCACACAGTTGTTAATATATCAGAAGCAATAATACAATCAAATAACAAACAATGTGTAGAAATCATGTGTCAACTGTAATCTTACACTAAGCATGCTTCCACTAACAATAATATCATTTACTCTAGCAATAATACAACACACTTTTAATTCTTTGGTCTTTCACATGTTATTATCAACATACGGTCCATCATTTATTAACATACTATTCACAATTGTGTTCCAGAACATGTTAACATATTATTCACAATTTGTTCATTAATGAAATACTAACAATTAACAGCAATGATTACACAACAAATTCCTACCATGCATTAAGAACACAAAACGATACTATTAAAAGGAATTACACTATGAATTTCATCTACAAATATTCTGGCAGTCATACTAATAGGTTCCATATATCTAAACTTTTAACAGAGATCACATAAGGAGTATTCATACAATTAGAACATTTTCACTAGGGTTTAATTGTCATAGGGACATATACTTTCAAAAAGAATTATACAAAACCCATTTCTTCATGAATATACCACTAACAGATTTGTTTATCAAGAAAGACCAACTAACTATGAGGTTCACACCAAAGAATGACAACTAGTATGCAGGGAAGTAAATCGACAGAGGCATAATACCCAAAGAATAAATCAAGAAATCTAACAAACATGCAGAACTCATTTCCTCACGAACAATTCTATCAGCAGGGAAGAAAAATCATAGAAAAATAGGTTATCAATCATGTAAACTTATTTCCTCTTCACGATTATTTACCAACAAATTATCTATTATCGTCTAGCAAATGAAACTTAATCAAACAGAGAGCATAAGAACAACAAAACCATCACATAACCAGTGCATAATCCCTTAACTCACTTAATCCTTCTCTTCTCCTTCCTTAGTAGTAGCCCTTCCTCACTGTCGAAACATCTCATAGAAGCACAGAACCAAAACACACCCGAAAGAACAAAGAGAAAACACTGGAGAATAACCTTTTGATTTTCTACCCCAAGCCCCCTAAATGCACTTTGTAACACTCTGAAGGCGACGAGGAGATGCAACTGTATAAATTCCAGCAACCTTCGCATGTTCATACATCATTTACACATTTCCAGACCGATGTTGCGTGTACCAAGCAATTCGTTCATTGTCCACGATCAATCGCTAGCTTACAGCGATCGGCAGTGAATTCCTCTCAATATTTTACCGGTCGATCGACATTGATTGCCAGACCTGACCACCAAACCTGACCGCCAATTTATCCCATAAATTATTCGGTCACAGCCTATATAAATCCTTATTTTTCTTATAATAATAACTAACCACATCACTATAAAACCAATATATATTAAAACATTATTATTAATAAAAATATCACAATAAAGTGTGACACTTTCATAATCACAAAAATATAACTTTTCACTTAATCCAAGATTTACACATAGCTAAATAACCTGGGTATTACAGCCGTCCCACTTAAATCTTAACGCCGTTCACATTACTTTTATTTTGGACGCCCTTTGTCCATTAGGGATGTCCTTCGCATCAAAACGATGCACCTTTCTACTTACTTTTAATAAATGCCACTGCCTGCTTTCCATCTTCTATAATAGACATCCATTTTCCTTTGAGGGATGTTTGTCATAGCCCAAATGACGCTGCTTGTAACATCCCAGTTATTCTTTTAATTTAAAACTCACGATTTTTGAAAACTTTTTCTTTTAAATCATAGCAGAAGACTTTACATTTTAAAAATGAACTTAAAGAAGAAGTGCGTAAATAAACTCTTTTTCATTAAACTATTTATTACTTAAAACATATCATACTGTAAAACTTTAAAACATTGCAATAGCAGAAGAGTTGTATTTCTAATACTTAAAGAATTAAACATCATTTGAAAACCTCCTTTATGTAACAAAATACCATAGCAAAAGTTAACTTTTCAAAAACATTATTGCCAAACATTATATTTCTTCTTTAAACCTTTTTAGCCTAACCAGCCACCAAGCCCGCAATGAACAAATGTCTCATCAACTGCTACTATCTTTGATCCTTTGCATACCTACATCATAGGACCTAACTATGAGCCTAACGCTCAGTACATAGTATAAAAGTAAAACGTGCTCATACAATACTATTCAAACTCATACAGTTTTCTATTTTGTTTATCTGTCTTTTACCATTGCATTCCCTTTCACTGTTGAGTTTTCCTTTATTTGTTTTTCAATTAAACATCTCTTTGAGTGAGAGCAATCTCTTCAGTTTCCGAACTCACTCACCCGTTGGATGAGAGCAACCTTTTCAGTCTCCGAACTCACATAAAGTGCATAAATCCAACAAACCTTCTCTGTTATGCAACTTCTCATCACAAAACCCACGATATTTTTCTTCTCTGTAATACTACGCCCTTCATAGACTCTCCTTCCCTTTTTAGTTCAAAACTCAACCTTTCTCTCTGAAACTCCTTACTCAAACTCTCCAGAGCCTCTCAGCAATATCCTATAATCTTCCTCTCAAACCAATTTGGTAGATTAATCGCATTATTTTCCAAATTTTTTCCCTTAAACTCTGTTGCCATCATCTCCATTTATAACCAACGTTCTACGTCTCTCATGATCCATGTGAAGACAAAAAGGAAAAACGTTGGTGCCCCATTAATGTGCAGATGCGTTCACGTCGATCCGTTTCATCTTCAGACCCGTATAACACAGACCAGAAGCTTCCAGCGACGTTTTTCAGCTTCCAAGTAACATTTAATTTGGCGGTTGATTGATTCAAGACCATGATCAACTGTCATGCTCATTTGATTAGTCACAAACCCACTTTTTAACACACCGGTCGACTGGTGTTCATGGGAGACCAATCGCCATTCATTTTTACCACCCGCCACTCAAAAATCAGTAAATGTGTACATATATTCATATATATTTATATTCCCATTAATTTTTATATATATTTATAATCTTTTAACCTCATTATTAACTACTATTACTTCTCTTAATTCTAACTATCATCTCCTAACTCTCCATTTTATTCATGTGTTACATAAACAAACCTCATATCCAAAACTAGTACTAGATTCAATATACTCTTAATTGCAATTTCTAATATCTTCCATTAGATTTCATCTTCTCCAAACCAATATGTACTGATTCCATATATATATTTGGACATCATCTAAACCAAATTATACTATATATTCCACTATTCTTCCTTTACCTTTGCCCAAGTTAAATTCTAATAACTGATAAGAACCTTAAGAGCCTTATTACTCTCAAGCTCTTAGTCCATACAATATCCAAATAACATTCAAATATATTTTCTCTTGCTTTCACTTTATCCAAACATGTTTTACTTGATCAACATCCTAAATTGTCCAATTTAACTCCTAACATCCCAAAAATCATCACATAAGCCTTGTGCTTAGCTCAACGAAAATTTGGGATATTACATCCCTCCCCCTTTAAATAAATTTTGTCCTTAAAACTTGTCTTACTCTATAGTCTTCAAGTACTCTTTCTCTCAATAGTAATTCTATTCTTTACTAACATTGCATAAGATTGCTTTTCCGTAGATTACTCAATCACCAACCGATAAGAAAATCACATAATAATTATTATTCATAATGTAGCAATTACACAAAGAATGCCTTGACGCACAGACAAAGATTTACACTTATATAGTTCAGTCCTTGCTTTCAACTTATTCTACACCATTGGACATTTTCTAGCAAAATGACCAACCTTGCTACACCTAAAACATTGACTAGAACCAGCCATGCACTCCCCTTATGACTTTTCTTACACTTCGGGCATTGATCAACTTGTGAATTCTTAGCATTTCCTTGAATACGCTTCCCATTTCCTTGTAATTCACTTCCACTAAGGGTTCTCTTTGATCCTCTTATCTCTGGTTGTTCTCCCATTAGTTGTTGAGATTGCATTTCCATCCCCACATTTCTACTGAGCACATTAATTCCAACGACTTGAAACTCTGCATCCTCAACTTCAATGGTTTTTGCTACAATGTCTGTATAAGGTATCACTTAAGTACCGAAATCTTTACGCCTCGATAAATTTCCAACTTGAGTCCTTGAACAAATTGGTGAACCTTGTGTTCATAATCGCTTACTAAATGCGATGTAAACCGCGACAATGCTTCAAACTTGCGTACATACTCTAAAATTGTTCCTTCCTGACGAAGCTTAGCAAACTTTATCAACTTACTCATCCTTGTTGTGCAGTTAAAGTACTTGCCATAGAAGGTTTTCTTAAATGTTTCCCACTCCATATTCTCCACACTATGCATTGCCTTCATGGAATCCCACCAAAATCAAGCATCCTTTGTCAGCATGAACATAGCACAACTAACTTTCTCTTGTTCTTCAATCTTGGCATACTCGAACATGCTCTCAATCATTTGAATCCATTCCTCTGTAACCGCTGGATCAGAGATATTGTCTTCGAAGTATGGCGGCTTCAGCCTTCGAAAAACTGAATAGGCTTCGAAAAAATGACCAACCTTGCAACCGCTGGATCAGAGATATTGTCTTCAAAGTAGGATCAGAGATATTCTCACATCCTAATTCTCTAAGAACCATCAATTATTGGTTTCTCTGTTCTTCCAATTCCCTACTCTATTCCACAAACTGAATATGGTGCTCCAACACTTCTATCAATCTACCGATCATTGCGTCTCTTGGATCACCATTTTGACTTGCTTCCCTCTCCATGTTGTTTCTACCATTTGACCCGATAATCTAATTATTTAATTATTTTGTAAGGTAACGATTACTTTTGCTATGGTATACCTATCCATCTGCCTTATTCTTAGTATTTTAGAATTTTATTTGATTTATTTATCGTTTTCCCCTTAGTTTTCCTTGTCATTCTATTTTCCTAAAATAGTGTTGTACTAATTGTTTCAAGGCATTAAACTAGTTGTCATACGGAAATTATATCGGGAAGCACCTAGACTTATCACTTTCTTTATTATAATCTATAGTAAGGATAACCTAAAATTATGCATAACACACAACCTCTAATCTATGTATAACACTAATAACAGAGTCTATCAACTTATAAAGTAATATAATATACTTACAGTCAATGAAGTATTTCCACGTTGTAACTTGTGCTGGTAGGCAGTATACAGAACCAATTCTAAAACAATGTGCTCTAACACCATTTGTAGCATCTCAGTTATTCTTTCATTTTAAAACTTACAATTTTTGAAAACTTTTTCTTTTAAATCACAGCAGAAGACTTTACATTTAAAAATGAACTTAAATAAGAAGTGCATAAATAAACTCTTTTTCGTTAAACTATTTATTACTTAAAACATATCATACCGTAAAACTTTAAAACATTGCAACAGTGGAAGACTTGTATTTCTAATACTTACAGAATTAAACATCATTTGAAAACCTCCTTTATGTAATGAAATACCATAACAAAAGTTTACTTTTCAAAAATGTTATTGCCAAACATTACATTTCTTCTTTAAAATTTTTTAGCCTAATTAGGCTCCAAGCCCACAATGCACAAATGCCTTATAAACTGCTACTATCTTTGATCCTTTACATACCTACATCATAAGACCTAACTATGAGCCTAACGCTCAGTATATAGTATAAAAGTAAAATGTGCTCATATAATATTATTCAAACACATAGAGTTTTCTATTTTTTTTATCTATCTTTTACCATGGCATTTTCCTTTCATTGTTGAGTTTTCCTTTATCTGTTTTTCCTTTAAACAACTCTTTGAGTGAGAGCAATCTCTTCAGTTTTTGAACTCAGTCACCCATTGGATGAGAGCAACCTCTTCAGTCTTTGAACTCACCCAAATGAGTTCACCTTAAGTAAGCAGCTATGACATCAACGAAAAGCTATGCTAGCGTTTGTACACATCAATGTATAACAATTAGTTCCGACATCAATCGAGAATGCACTAGCAGCCATGCACATCAATGCTAATGGCCTCACTTACCATTAGCTGGTCTGTTTCGACATCAATTGAGAACAAACACTTCATATTCTTTTACTTAATTGTCTTTTACTATTATTTATTCTGTGACTTGTTCCCACATGAGAGCAACCTCTCAAGTCTCTGAACTCACGTAGAAACTATTCCTTTACGTTTACATTTATTTGTAATTCATTTAGGTTTATTTCTAATTCATTTACATTTGTACTTTCGTGTGCATTAGGAACAATGATGCAAGCATACAATTCTATCTATCGTGTCTATTATCGTAACCTTATTATGTGCGCCATATCCTAACTAAAGAACCAAACTTAAATCTATTAAACACATAAGCAATCATTCAACAGTACGTTTCCAATATAACATAAGCTATGCACTAAATAAACAAAAAACCCCTAATTCCCGTGATGTAGGCCCTTTTGGATAAAACACATGCAGTACTACGTACCTGGAGTCCTAGCTTTAACGAATTATCACTTAAAATTATCCTTCACAGAACCTATTCTTAATTAATAGATATTACATTAATAATAATTCTACAACTAACAAATAGGACAATATTCCTTAAGTTGTTCCCTAAACTCATCATCTGTCTAATAATTCTACCCAATAAAACTCATTCATCGAAAACATTAAGCCTACCCATCAATGTTTATCCACCGTACAGTTTCTTTAATTCAAGAATAATCATCCAAAACTCAAACCCTCGACTTTTCACATGTTTGAGTTCTAACTACAATATAATTTAGAACCTACCCTATACTATATAGTCCAGAACCTATTTTCCAGTTACAACACAATTAACATGTTAATTAACATTCCTAATTTCTATAATAAAATATTAATAACAGAGTCAAGCAAGTTGCTTACCAAAAGAAATACGGACACATGAAGTGCATAAACCTAGCAAACCTTCTCTGTTATGCAACTTCTCATCACAAACCCGCGATATTTTTCTTCGCTATAATACTATGACCTTCATAGACTCTCCTTCTCTTTTCACTTCAAAACTCAACCTTGCTCTCTCAAACTCCTTACTCAAACTCTCCAGAGGCTCTCAGTAATATCCTATAATCTCCCTCTCAAACCAATTCGACAGAGTAATCCCACTATTTTCCAACCATTTTCCCTGAAACTTGCTGCCATCATCTCCATTTATAACCAATGTTCTACGTCTCTTCATGATCCGTGTGGAGACAAAAAGGCCTAACGTTGGTGCCCCATTAATGTATAGATGAGTTCACATCGATCTGTTTCATCTTCAGATGCGTATAACGCAGACTAGAAGCTTCCAGCGACGTTTTTCAGCTTCCAAGTGACATTAATTTGGCGGTTGATTGATTCTAGACCATGATCGACCATCATGCTCATTTGATTTGTCACAAACCAACTTTTTAACTCACCGGTCGACCAGTGCTCATGGGAGACCAACCGCCATTCATTTTTACCACCCTCCACTCAAAAATCAGTAAATGTGTACATATATTCATATATATTTATATTCCCATTAATTTATATATATATATATATATATATATATATATATATATATATATATATATTTATAATCNTATATATATATATATATATATATATATATATATATATATATATATATTTATAATCTTATAACCTCATTATTAACTACTAATATTACTTCTATTAATTCTAACTATCCTCTCCTAACTCTCCATTTTATTCATGTGTTGTATAAACAAACCTTATATCCGAAACTAGCACTAGATTCAATATATTCTTAATTGCAATTTCTAATATCTTCCTTTAGATTTCATCTTCTCCAAACCAATATGCACTAATTCCATATATATATTTGGACATCATCTAAACCAAATTATACTATATATTCCACTATTCTTCCTTTACCTTTGCCAAGTTAAATTCCAATAACTAATAAGAACCTTATTATTCTTAAGCTTTTAGTCCATACAATATCCAAATAACATCCAAATATATTTTCTCTTGCTAATTCCACTACAAATCAATCTAATTCACATTGTCCTCTCTAATTCTATATACCATCACAAAATTCTCCAAAACCTTAATCGTTTTCCTAAACTAAATATGGACATAATTCAGGCATTGTAATTCACTTTATCCAAACATGTTTCACTTGACCAACATCCTAAATTGTCCAATTTTACTCCTAACATCCCAAAATCATCACATATGCAGTGTACTTAGCTCAACTAAAATTCAGGATATTACACCGCTCCACTAAATTTCAACACTAGGTCTCCCTCTATTTGGAATGTCCATCAACTCTAAAGGGTGTCCATCATCAGTCCACATAATTGACAGCCACATAACAAATCCTTATTTCTTCGATTATTGATAATTCCTTCAACATATATTTAATTATACTAATACCATTAAATTTCATTCCAACTTTCATTACCAATTTATTTATGGGCAATAAAATCCATAAAAATTATTCCATAATTTTCAATAATTTACAATTAATATGATTCCTAGTGCTAGTTTAATCCCGAGTATTACATTCCTCCCTCCTAAACAAAATTTTTCCCTCAAAATTTGACTAATGAAATAACTTTGGATACTTGGCTTCCATGTCCTCTTTTCTTTCCCACGCAGCTTCCTTCGTTGAATGATTTTTCTATAACACCTTTACTAGTGGGATCTGCTTGTGTCGAAGTTCTTGTACTCTTGAGTCCAGAATTTGAACATGTCTTTTTTTATAGCTTAAATTTGGCTGAACTTCCACATGAACTTCATTAGTAAAGGTATCATCAGAATTGGATCACCGAGGCATTTCCTTAGCATCGACACATGAAATACATTGTGTACACCCTCCATGGAAGCTGGCATTTGTAACTGATATGCCACCTTCCCGATTCTCTTCGTGATTGTAAAGGGACCAACATATCCCAGATTTAGCTTCCCTTTCTTTCCAAATCGAATGACTCCCTTGAAAGGTGATATTTTTAGGAATATAAAGTCACACTCATTGAATTCTAAGTTTTACCGTCGGTGATCAGTGTAGATTTTCTAGCAACTTTGGGCAGCAACATTCATTAACGAATAATTGCGACTAATTCTGTAGTATGTTGTATCATATTTGGACTACAAAACTCAGCTTCACCTACTTCACTCCAATACAATGGGGATCTGCACTTTCTACCGTATAATACCTTATATGGTGACATTCCAATTGTCGCTTGAAAACTGTTATTGTAGGAAAATTCCACCAAGGGTAATGTCTTTTCCCATCCGATTTGAAACTCAAGCATACAAGCACACAACATATCCTCTAGGATTTGAATTGTTTGTTCACTCTGGCCATCGATCTATGAATGAAAAGCGGTGCTAAACTTCAATTCTATGCCCATGGCCTTATTTAAAATCTTCCACAATGCAAAAGTGAACCGCTGATTCCAATAAGATAGAATGGAGATTGGAACACCATGTAATCGTACAATCTCCTTGATATATAGATCTGCAAACTGAGTCATCTTGTATATCATTTTCACTAGTAAGAAATGTGTAATTTTAGTTATTCTGTCAACAATCACCCAGATCCCATCGTGCCCTTTCGCAATCCTAGGTAATCTAGTAACAAAATCCATGCTGATGTGCTACCATTTCCACTCTAGCATTGGCATCGGTTAAAGCATTCCACCAGGTCTTTGATGTTCTGCCTTTACTTGTTGACATACTTGGCACAATGCTACATATTGAGCAATATCATACTTCTTCACATGCCAAAAATAATGCACCTTGAGATCTTTGTACATCTTGTTGCACCCAGGATGGATGAAAAAATTCGAAGAATGAGCTTCTCTTAAGATTGCTAACCATAACACTGAGTTAGCAGATACATACCATCTATTGTTATACTTTACGATTCTGTCAACATATATAGAACAGTCTTGATACTCCTCTAGACTTGGATTCAGCTTGAAGTATTCGCATTGGTCATCACTCTGCTGGGCTTCTTTAATTCTCTCAAGTATAGAGGGCTTCCATGTTAGCGTTGACAAAAGAGCAATTAACTGCATCAGAAGCATTTGCATATCTAGCTCTTGAATATCCTTCTGTAGTCCCATGGGCATTTCTTTGCACATTATACTCATAAGGGCCACCCTTCAACTTAGAGCGTCCGCTACCACATATGCTTTTTCAGGATGGTATTGATCTCACAATCATAATCTTTTTCAAACTCCAATCATCGCCATTGTCTCATGTTTAGCTTTTTCTACGTAAAAATATACTTCAAGCTCCTGTGGTCCATGTAAATCTCACACTGTCACCCATATAAATAATGCATCTATATTTTAAGCGTAAATACCACAACAACGAGTTCCAGATCATGGATCTGATAGTTAGCCTCATGCAGTTTAAGCTGTCTTGAAGCATGCGTAATTACATTTCCATTCTGCATGAGTATCCCACCCAATCCACTTTTGCATACATCACAGTAAATACAGAAATTGCCTTCATCATCTGGTAAGCCCAAGATAGATGCTGCTGTCAATCAGTGTTTTAATTCTTGGAAACACTTTTCACATTTATCTGACCACCAGAATCATACATTCTTCTTTGTCGGACTAGTGAAAGGCAATGCAATTTTCGAAAATCCGCTAATGAACCGTCGATAATATCTGACAAGTCTAAGAAAACTTCTCACATCACCCATGCTCTTCGATTGTGTGCAATCAATGATTGCCTAAATTTTTGTTGAGTCTACTTCAATACCATTCTTAGAAATCACATGGGCCAAGAAGCTGATTTCACTCAACCAAAACTCGCACTTCAAAAATTTTGCGTATAGTTGGTGTTGTTCCAAAATAGACAAGGCAAACTTTGGGTGCTTACAATGTTCTTCCTATGACTATGAATTGACAAGAATGTCATTGATGAAAACAATTATAAGCTTGTCCAGATAATCCTTGAAGACCCCGTTCATTAAATGATACAATCCAAGGAGGCAATAAAAGCCCAAACATGCAAGGAACATGACTTGGATCAAGGACAAAGAGAATGGACCAAAATATGCAAGATTTAATGAATGAAGTCCAAGTTAAAGATCCATTAAATGGCAAGGCATGGTCCATGGATGTGTTCGGGGTTGAGAAGTGTCTAATGGAGGACAAAGAAGGGAATGGAGTAAAAAGAAAATGGATAAAAAATGAAGTTGGACTGAAGCTACCCATGGCCTAGGTCCACCAAGCGCGCCATCATATGTACAATGCGCGTGGCGCAAAAGCAACAGTGCCCGCACCGACCTATCGGCACCGATCCACACACGTACCGCAGACCAGATTCGTGTCCTGAGTGCCACATCGGCATTTCTTCACCAAAATTTGAATTTTATCAATTCTTTTGTATATTTTATGTAATTTTAACATGTTTCCATGTCCCCTTGAGTTGCCTATAAATAGATGGGCAAGTCTTCTTTGTAAATAAGAACACACAATTTAGAAGAAACACATTTGAGAGCAATTTGCATTCTCTTCTTGAGTTCTCTTTGAGGACTTGATCTTCTTCAAGTGTTAGCTTGGAAAGATAGAACTTGATAGCTTTGATTCAACCAATAGGTGTGGTTCGGGTCAAGCTCCTTTCTTTGATAGTTTCGGTTCCTATCTCTTTATAGATAACGGGTCGAACTCCTATTTCTTTTGAATCTCCAAGGCGTCTTGGTTATTATTCCATGTTGTTGTCGGGTCTCGGATCGCTAATATCCGTGGTTCACATCATTTGGTAACAGAGCTTGTTTGCCTTCGATTCAAAACGCTATCTTTATTTTTTTTTCCATCTATCATTATTGTTCTTGTTTTCTTATCCAAATTTCCAAAATAAAAATAGTATCCTCTTTTTTTTGTGTTCTTTGAAATTTCAAGTGTCGAGATTTCATTTTGTTAAAAAAAAATATCGTTCTTGTTGTTTTTGTTGAAATTTTCAATTTTCTAGATTTCATTCCATTAAAAAAAAACAAAAAAATATTGTTCTTATTTTTGTGTTCTTTGAAATCTTCAAGTTTCGAGATTTCATCCTGTTAAAAAAAAAAAATTATTGTTCTTGTTTTTGCCTTCTTGAAATTCTCAAGTATCAAGGTTTCATTAAAATTAAAAAAAAGGTGTTATTGTTTGTTCTTAGAAATTCTCAAGTTTTGAGATTTCTTTCAATTCAAAAAAAAAAATTTCAATTGTTCTTTTTTTTGTGTTCTTGGAAATTTCAAAGTTTCTTTCAATTAAAAAAAAAAAGTGTTTGAAAACTTTGTATCATTTGCTATTTTTATTGAATTTCTTTGTCTTCAAATTTTAAAATTTCACCAAAAGAAAATTCGATTCTTGTGAAGTACCTTATTTGTTTCAAGGTTTCACATTTCGGTGATTGTTTTCATACTCTTCAAACATCCAACTCACCCGAAACATTGTATCAAAGATTGATTCTAGTAAACGCCTTCATGGCTTGTAATCTCGTCATTCTTGAATGTTGGATTTAAAATTTGAAAAGTTCGAAAATTTCTTGCAACATTTATTTGAATCTTGATTGAGTTCCTTTCTTTAAGGACTTAAAGAATAGATTGAGTGGTAAAAGGCAAGAGTGCAAGTATATGTTATAAAAAAAAAGCCAAAAAAAAGAGAGTAAACACGTGAGTATAAAAAAAAAAGTTTCATTACTTTATCGCATTTAGTTTTCCGCACTTGCTTTATCGCATCAATTATCTTTCTTTCTATTTTCATTTCTTGTTTAATATTTGATTATATTGTTGTAATTTTCTTTCTCTTTATGTTCACTTAGTGTGATCATTTTTAAAAAAAAAAAAAAAAAACAAATGAGTTGAAAAGAGAGAGACATGGATCTAAAAATGTTCATGAGGTCAATGCAAGACCAATACCCTGATCTTGCTTGGGGAATGGACCAATTGAAAGAACCATCCCCTAATTATCCTCGTGGAAGGAGAAAAGATGATGAAATCAATGATGGATTGTACCAAAGAGAAAGGTATGATATGGTAGATCGAGAGACACGTAAAGCAAGGCCATATCAAGGTGCATATTCCTTGTTTCCGAGGAGAAAATGATCCCATCACTTTCTTGGATTGGAAACAAAAGGTGGATTCCATATTTGATCAACGAAACTATTCGGAAGAGAAGAAGATAAAGTTGGTCACTATGAAGTTCACGGATCATGCGAACATTTGGTGGACACAATTATTGAAGGATCAAAGAAGATGTGGAGAACTGCCAATTAAATCTTGGGAGACCTTAAGGACATCATGAGAGTAAGGTTTGTCTTTTCGCACTATAATATGAAACCCAAAGCAGACAAAAGGGAGTCTAAGGTTGCACAATACGACTTTGATATGCTTTATGAATCTTGCTTGAAGAAGAAACCAAGCACCACCGAAGCATTGAGTACTAAAGTGGTGAATGATGAACCAAAAGAAGAAAAGCGAGAAAACAACTTTATCAAAGATGAAAAGATGATTGAAAAGAAAGACGTTGAAGAAAAGCATGAAATTATTGAAGAAAGCCATAAAGTGGAACAATGGATTGAAAGAGAAGAGAAAAATTTTGGAAATGAAGAACATGTCAATTCTAGCCACGACGAATCATCACCATTGCTTGAGGAAAATAGCGATGTGGAAGTAAAGGAACCAATGGAGGAACCAACTGAAGGAGAAATCAAAGAGGAAAACTTGGAAGAAGAAGTAGATGAACAAACAAGAGAGAATGAAAGAGTAGTCAAACAAAGGAGAGAAAATGATCTTGGTGTAGTTGAACAAATTTTGGAAGTAGAGAAAAAGTTTGATAATGGCGTAGTCGAAAAATCGAGAGAAAATGAGGGAGTAGTCGAAAAACCAAGGGAAGTCAAAAAAGTCGAGAGTGAGAGAATTACAAAAGGAAAAGTTGAAGAAAGGAAATTGGAGGAAGAGAGTGAAATTGTGAGGAAAAGCGAGGAAAGTAAAGGAATAACTTTGTTATACAAAGATGTTTCTATCATCTCTATTGAACTAACCAATTCTTTTTCTAGTGGAATCTATCTCTTGTGTACAGGAAAATGAGGATGAACTTCCAACGGGGTCACATGAAGAATCACACACGCTAAATGAGATGCAATGTCAAACCAACTTCTTGTCAATGATATCTCATGAATTAGAGCATCGAGCAAATTGTATGAAGTTCATTGAATCTACTCCGTACACCATCCATGATTACAAAGGTAAGGACAATGTGGTTGTTAACCCATTGTGAACAAGGTATGTTGTCACCCTTTCAATTAAAGTGTTAAGGTATGAAAATGTTAGATTTTTATTTGATAACGCTTTAAATTTTAGAAAAGATATATGTCGAAATTTGTATATAAAATGTTTGAGTTTTTGTGAAAAGTTTTATTGTGTCAATTTTTATCATAAAAGATTACTAGTAAAGGGAAATACATGTTTTGTTCTTTCGTGTTATCTTTATACATTGAAATTTGACATATTTAAAATATATGGAACATGCATGATTTATATGAATAATTTGACAAATAGATATTGGAAAATTGTGGTTAAAAGTAATCATGTGGTTAAAGGTTCTTGCTTTGTTTTTGATCTGAGAATACTTGCCAATTTATGTTTGTGAAATATTGGATGTTGTTTGATTGATTTTGGATTCGAATATTGGAAGTGTGCATGTTTTAGTGAAAGACCACAACTTGTTGTTTAATCTATAATTTTCTGAGCAGCTTATTGAACTGGATATAAATCAGTGTGTACGACGAATTTGAATCTGGATTTTGCAAGAGACATTTATTAAGGTGATTGCTAGTTGTCTTATAAATTTGGAGCTAAGTTTCTGTATGCAACTCGAGTTCCATTCAGTCTATTTTCAGTACTCGGATTTTAGGGCTAACCGATAAATTCTAAACAACTTGTTCCTCTGTCTGTAACTCTGTGGTTATTCAAAATTTGAATCTAAATTTTTAATGGAGTAATCCCTTTTGGAATACGACTGGATTTTTAATGGAGTAATCTTCTTCTTCATGACTTAGTGTAATGGGCGCTTCACAAGAATCAGTCTTCATTTCTTCCAATGTGGAATCCCATTGGAAAGTTGAACCGTCATGTGGAGAGACAATCTCTTTAACTGATTTTTCTCCTTCAAAACTTGTTGCCATTAATTCAATATCATTTTCTTCAAGACATTTTGGCCGACTTTCCTTTTGGATAAAAACTTCTTCAAAATTTTCTTCAACTTCTTCCCATGGAATTGTTGGTTGGAAAGTTTTAATATATAGGTCTTACACCTCTTGTAGTTTTTGCGCTATATGTTGTAGGGAGTCCTTCATGTCAAACACTTGGGCTTGCTGCCTTTTTGAAACTCTCTTCTTGGATCAGATTAGTTGTGGAGAAGATGAGAATATATTCATAATCTTCGGAGCATATCTATTCCTCAAAGTTCTCTTCATTAATTTCCATGAATTTATAGCTTCTTCGCCCTCTTCTCTTCTCTCAGAATTTATTCTTCTCCACCAAAGGCTAGCTTTTCCTTTAGGGATCATTGGTCAATCCAAACAACATCACCAAAAACTCATAATGCCCATACCTTGTTCGAAATGCTATTTTAGGTATATCATTCAATTTAACCTTCAATTGGTAATATCCTAAATGAAGGTCGATCTTTGAAAACACACTGGCACCGTGCAGTTGGTCAAATAAATCATCAATCCGAGGTAGAGGGTATCTATTCTTGATCGTCACTTTATTTAACTCACGGTAATCAATACACATTCTTAGCGACCCATCATTTTTCTTTACAAACAAGACTGGCGCACCCCAAAGCAAGATGCTTGGACGGATGAACCCTTTGATGTTTAATTCTTCTAGTTGAATCTTTAACTCGCACAATTTTGCTAGCGCCATTCTGTATGGATTCTTTGAGATTAGTTCCGTGCTAGGATGTAGGTTGATTACAAATTCAATTTCTCTGTTAGGAGGTAATCTAGGGAGATCATGGAGAAACCCCCAACACCCCCCCCCCCCCCCCCCAATGATGGGTCGCTAAGAATGTGTATTGATTACCGTGAGTTAAATAAAGTGACGATCAAGAATAGATACCCTCTACCTCGGATTGATGATTTATTTGACCAACTGCACGGTGCCAGTGTGTTTTCAAANCAAAAAAAAAAAAAAAACAAAAAAAAAGTCTTGGACCACAACCACTTCCTCTAACTTCGAATTCGATGTTATTGTGTTGTCCATAACATTTACTAGAAATCCTTTACACCCATTCTTCAATAACCAGTCTGCTTAAGTGTAGAAATAACCGCCTGTTTGCCCTTTCCCTTAACTTCTCAAAAAATGTGTTGCTCACCACCAAAAGGGCGAAAATGGACTTCCTTTCACCTAAAATTGACAATCGCATGATGGTGGGACAACCAATTCATGCCCAGAATAATGTCATATCCCTTCATGTCCATAATAATCAAATTGGCATGGAATATGTGGTCATTTATCTTAATTGCATATGCGTTCAAAATGCCACAAACGGTCAAATAATCTCTAGACGGCAAAAGCATTCTATATTCACTCTTCATAAGACTAGACAGACAATTTGCTTTCATGCAAAAATCAATTGAAATAAACGAGTGGGTAGCTCTAGAATCAAATAAGACATATGCAGCAACATTATTAATATAAATAGTACCTAGCATGACAAGAAAATTTATTTATTTCAAATACAAAAATTCCTAATGCGATTGAGGAGTATTTTGATATATATAGCACACACATAATTACTTCATAAGTTATGTGCACCTAATACGATTGCCAGTTGCTCCTCCTCCTCGTTGTTTCCATACAGGGAGAGAACCCATGGAGCCACTCTTTCTTGTCCTCCACTGTTGGTTGGGCAATATTTGATGATGTGTCCAGGATCTCCACATTTGTAGCATTGCCTAGATCCCGCCATACATTCCCCACGGTGGCTTTTCTTACACTTTGGACATACATTGTGTTGATATGTACTTACACCTAGAGGGACAGCGATTGCCTCAGCCATTAGGTGCTTGTCCTTTATCTGTTGTGCTTTGTTCTCCGTCAATCTTTTAATCCCTCGGTTCACAGGTGGACCTCCCCATTATTGCTGGCTCTGATTGTTCCTCCAAAGCCTCTGGTTTAATTCTCTTTGCTTTGCTACCATCATTTCCACATTTTCCACTGCCAGCACCTTCGCGACAATCTTCGCATAGGGAACATCCTGAGTACCAGATATTGTGACTCCCCTGAGGATCTCCATTCTGAGCCCTTTCATGAAGTGATGGACCTTATGTTCATTCGTGGCGACCAGATGTGAAGCAAACTGAGATAGCGCCTCAAATTTTTGAACATAATCTGACACTGTCCCTGTCTGGTGCAATTGTACAAACCCCACCAGTTTTTGAGTTTGAACTATATGATTGAAGTACTTTTCATAGAACAGTTCTTTAAAATTATCCCAAGTAAGAGCTTGGACATCCTGCGTCATCTTTACTGAATCCAACCAGAATCGGGCATCCTGAACCAGTAAATACGTAGCACATTTCACTTTCTCAGCCTCTTGAATGCCAAAGTACTCAAACATATCTTCAGGGGATTGGATCCACTCTTCAGCCTGCGTGATGTCTGAAATGTTGCCGTTGAAGCTACGGGGCTTGACCCATTGGAACTTTTCCCAACTGGCTTCCACAGGAACTACAATAACTCGATGATTCCCATTTCCATTTTCTCTTTCCATAAACTGCTCCAGAAATTGAAACGGACGCTCCACTATAGTGGTTAGGAGGTTGATAGCTTCGTCTCTCTCATCCTGAATACCGACACCCCCACGGTCACCAACATTTTCTTGACTGCCGATGGTCTCGTCCCTCTCGTCATTGATTACTACATTAGCTCTCATCATTCTAGTCATTCTATAGTCCTATATATTTTTGCATTATAAAATAATGAGTTAAAGAAAACAATTGAAGAAACAAAACAAAACTTGCAATCAAAGGGGTATTCCATGATGAGTCTTGCATTACCAGCTATCTATAGAACCGCATTTAACCTAGTTATGCTCTGATACCAACTGTAACGACCTGCGTTCTCAAAACTTATCTTTTTCTTAGTCAAAAAAAAAATTTTCTTTTTATTTATTTAAAACGCACGAAAGGAAAAACAATTCAAAATAAATAAAGTGGAAACAAATAACAATTTAAAACATACTTTTAATTTAAACATAAATCCATGCTTTTAACAAAACATTCATCTTATTTCCAAAAGGAAAACATCAACTATTTTAAAATCTTAATTTATTTTTCGTGAGCCATAACCCTCGGGTCAAATCTGCTCAGTAGCTCAAGTGTTCATCTTGAAATGCTCCTTCCTCTGGTATATAGCCTATACTCTATTCATCACCTACACCACAAGTAAATTGTGAGCCTAACTGTAACATCCTATAACATTTTTCGTACAAAAATTTTCTTTTTTCTTTTTAAATCGTTTGCATGATGAAAAATCAGAGTAACAAACATACAGTGGAAGTCTCAGAGTAAACATACAGTGGAAGTCTTTTACATTTAAATACCACAAACCAATAATTTAAAAATTATTAAATAAACACAAGTAAAACATTAACTTAAAACAGTTTGAAGTCATAATATATTTAAAAGCTTTTAAAATATTTAAATATATTTATTTCATTTCCATGAGCTATTACCCAAGGTTAATGTCGTAAACAGCACAAACACCCAACACGGTAATACTCCATCAGCTATATTCTTTAACAGCTTTATCTATTTATCGGCTCCTTATCTACATCAATGGGACCTAAATATGAGCCTAAAGCTCAGTAAGTGGTATAAACGTAAAACATGAAATACACATATAATTTTTGTAACATCATATACATTTTTCAATTTTACTTATCTGTTATTGTTCATGTCTTTTATTGTTATTTATTCTATTTTTGTGCCTGGCGTATCTAACTGGTCCACAAAAAACTATTTCTATGCCAGGTATATCACACCGGCCCACAAAAAGGACACTTATCTTTGGTTTTGTGCCGGGCGTAACCAACCGGTCGACAAAAACAACTATTTATGTATATTACTATTAAATTCTATTGTCTGATACTGTTTCTGTCTTTTACTGGTACTTAATCTGTGTATGTGTCGGGCGTATCCAACCAAACTACACAAACATTCGTTAACTTATCTTTGATTTATGTGCTGGGCGTAACCAACTAGACCACAGTTATTTACTTATCTTTGGTTTCTGTGTCAAGCATAACCAACCAAACCACAAAAATAACTATTTACGTATATTCCATTTTCATGTACTTTTGGATTCCAAGTCTTAATGTTGTCATGTACATACAATCCTATCAAATGTGTTCCTCGATTGTATCCTTAAAAATTTGATCCGTCCTAACTAAGGAATTGAACTTAAATCTAATAAACATACAATTCATAATAAGCAATCAAATAAACAATAAACACCCCCTAATTCCTATGATGTAGGCCCTTTCGGACAAAACACATGTAGTACCACTTACCTGAAGTCCTTAGCTTTAATGGGTGACCACTTAAAGTTTCTCCTCGTCAATACCTATTAATATTTAAATAAGTATCAATAATTATTTCCTGACAATAGTTCCCTAGCTTCAAACTACGTGCAACGAGCAACCCTTGACCAATTCTATCCTACAACCGAAAAAACGGTTATAACCTTTACTTAACATTCCCCCACTATTTCCAAAACTACTATTATCTTACAACTTACCACAATATTTTATTCGCCATAATAATCAATTTGTAAACTCAAACTAATATGTCTATTACTCCTCAACATAGAATAAACTTTTAAACCTAATATCTAGATTATAATTAAACCTTTGGTTGAACACTATCACTTTCATCTTCACGATTTGTCACTTAATAGACTATCCCCTATCATCTAACCGATGGAAACAATTCAACAAAGTGGCTTAAGAACACAAAAACTATCACCGAAGCAAGGCCTTAAAGAGAATAACAATTACCTGAATAATTATAGGGAATAACCCCTGAGACCTTCCTTTCTCAGTTTCTTACTCACGGTCTTCTCTTTCAAACCATCACCCATTTGAACTACTCATCCCATAAATCATAGGACCCTCAAAGCCTTACACAAAACTCCAGAATACCCTCACAAAATCACGTCTCCAGAAGCATAATTTCACAAACTTCAGGACCCTCAACTTCCTTCCTTAGACTCTCTCAAGAATTTGGTAAGTAACCCTAGCTTTCATCACTCTATGAAATCATGTTGCCATCCTATTTCTATTTATAGGCACTCACAGCGACTCTCAATGTCCCACTGAAGACAGAAGGCCAAGGGATCAGACCTTCCATCATCCAGGCATTTCAGATGACAAATTGTTTCATCTCCAGACGTTAGTTATCATCATCAGATGGCCTTCATAAATGGCAGTTGATCGGTTCTTCAGTTAGTCGATCGACCACCATGCTGCCAAACGACAGCAAAAATTCTTTGTTCCCGAACGGCGGATGATCACGACGGTCACTCGACGCCATGCCATTCGATGACCCTAATCGACCGTCGTCTCCAAACTACTTGTTGTCTTTAATTCTCTAGGTTACACACGTTATTCCATGCAACCATAATCCCATAACATGACAAAATATATATATTACCCTGAATAAATCATAATTCACTTTTCCAAATTATCCAAACCTCAACATATATCATATATTTCACATTCCTCCTTCACATTATTTCTCACTAAATCCAGTATGCGCTAACATAGTATAAATCCTATACCTTCAACCTTATTATAACAAAGTACATTTTCTCCTATTACTTGTACTGACGATCATTCTAGTTGATATCATTCTAGCTAACTCCAAATATTATCAACAATTCTCTAATTTATCACAATCCTTCCCAGAAGCTAAATAATATAGGTATCAAGGTTCTCTTTATCCAAATATGTTTCACTTGACTGATACCTTAATCATCCAATTCAGCTCCTATCATCCCAAAATTATCACTTGAGTCCTATGCTTAGCATAACAAAATTTTAGGATATTACACTAACCCCAATAAGAGATAAGATGCAGTATGATGCATGCATATGTCTGATTATGTCATAAAGGAATCCACCCAATCTTTTCTTTAGTCATAGTTTCATATCATTAAGAAATTAAACATTGGAGAGAATATGTACATCCTTGTGGTCTAACATGAGCAGAATTGTAATACCTCGATAATATTTTCCTGTGTATATAATGTAATGAATTTTTGAATAATTAATGTGTTATATTGTGGGGTGATATGTTGTTGATTAATGCAATATAACTATGGGAAAATATTAAGGAGTGATTAAAGTATAAAGTTTTGATGGAAAAAGGTGTAATTGGAGTTTTTGGACGCATGCGGTCGACGGGCAGATTTGGAGTTCCATCCCAAATGTGTCTCGAGTCATCCCTTGCATTTTAGGACAAGGCAGGGATGACATCTCATGTGTGAAATTGTTCCTCCATCTATAATGTGAGTTTTCGGATGAATGCGGTCAGGTGAGTAGGGGAAAGTTTGAATCTGTCTAATTTGGCAGACTTTTTGAATGAATGCAGTCAAGGTGTGGACACCTTCCTTTGTATGAAATCGCAATTCTGAAGGAGAGAATTATGGACTAAACTGTTTTGGTTTGACTCGATCCGAAGATTAATGAGTACATGATTTTTAGTTAAAGGAGAAAAAGAGATTGGATTAATTGAAATTAAAATGTGATTATAATGAAAGGGGAGGATTTAATGAATTAAAGAATTGGAATAAAGAGAATTAGGAGAGGAAGGGGAGGAGTAAACCGGTTCACATTGCGAATTGGTTTGGGAGAAAACAAAAGGAAATAGAATGGCTTGCGGCCATTCTGTGAGGGAGAGTACAGAAGGGAGACAATGAGAGGGGGGAAGGAGACCGCCAGTGAGGGAGACGATGATTGCTCGAGCTCGGTCTGCTGGCAATGTGGTGAGGCGACTTCGAGCATGTGGTGCAGTCCGGCAGCAACAAGCGATGACGATGGGCATAGGCCATGGTGCAGGTTGTGCTAGTGGATTGCTCGGGTTGAAGACGATTTTTTCTGCAGGTTGGGTGCGATTTCCAGCCTCGGTCAAGGTGAGTTGGTTGACTCTTGGTGTTGATTTCTGCTACTTTGAATTTCAGTCGGGATCTCTACCATGAAGTGTAGGGACGGATTGATAGGGGGCATCAGTTTGGCTGAAGGCTATGGTTTGGCTTGCGGTTTGGTCCAAACTGGTCTGTCTTGCTCTGCAGAGGGTGACAATGTGGACATACGAAGAGAATGGTGAAGGTAGGGTATGTCTTTGGGACACCCGTAGATGTCTGTGGCAGAGGTATGGCACAGAGTGCCTCTCTGGTGAAATTGAAAGGTAGGAGATAGGGGAAGGCTGGGGGAGAAATGCTCTTGGGTGGGGTGAGCTATTTTGAGAGAGAGATGGAGTCAGGGCAGAGAGCTTCTAGAGAAAAGGAGAAGGAAAACTGAGAAGGGAGCTGAGTGTGTGGCCTTTGGCTCCCTCCTCTCAGGTCCTCCTGGTGAGTAATTTCTGCAAATTACTTTATGGATAATCTTGGGAATTTCTATTGATCAGTTGGCTTCTGTTTGGTTGTGATACATGTACCCAATGATGCTTCCTAGTTATATAGATTGTATGTGAAGATTTACGTTAAAGAAAATGTGTAGGATGAAGAGATAGATTCTACTTTCTTGTGTTGAGCCCTGTTAGTAGATTTTTAATTGGACCTAAGGTTATGGATTAGTCTTTGTTTATGGTTGCTTCATGAAATATGTTAAGATTAATGTTTTGCAAGATTAAATACAAATTATTGGACAATATTTGGAGATACGTTCTTGGTGATTGATACCTTGTTGCTTGGGTTAAGATTCTGTCATGTTTGATTAGTGAATATATGTCCTCTGTTGGTTATTTCCGAAAGCATGAACATGTTGGATTTAGTTTTGCTATGAAATTACACTCTGTTGGTTGCTGTTGGATAAATGTTGTATTGTATCTTTACGTGCACGGTTTGTTAATTGGTTAGAAAATGGATAATGAGTTTGGATTATGAAACACTATCAAGTGATGAATAAAGATTAAGGGTATAGATAATGATGAAGTCGTTAAGTGGAGAATGTTAGAATTGTTCAGTGTTATGTTCCGTTTGGGGTGTCAAAGGGGTTCCTAGAATTGCAATGTAATTAAGGATAGGAACAGAATGAAATTAAGAAGTTATGATTATTAATGAGTAAATGTTTTAATCATGAAGGTATTGAAAAGGAAAGGAAGGATAAAGATTAAGTGCTAATACGTGTTAACGCTTTGAGTAAGAATTGCTATAGAGTCATTGGCCAGTGGAGGCCCTACACCATAAACAGTGTCTTTCCTTTAATTATTTGTTTGCGTTTCTACTATGCTGCCATATTATGCCTATTTTAATCTAATCTGTTTAGGATGTTAGCATGTTGTTATTATTTCCTTTAAATTACTAAGCATGCCTATATCATTATTGTTTTCTTTAAATTGCAAAGCATGTCTATATTGTTATTGCTTCCTTTAAATCGCAAAACATGTTTATATTGTTATTGTTTCCTTTAAATTACCGAGTATGCCTATATAGTAGGTTAGTAGACTTTCCATATCTCATGCTTTTACATTGTTGTGATTACTGCTTCATGTCTCATACTTTTTTATTGTTTTGATTACTGCTTCTCATTGACATGCATCACGATAATGTTTCTCATTGACATGCATCACAATAATATAAACAAGTAGGAATTCCACGCTGGGGTGGATATTCATATGCATTTACGTGAAGAAAAATGAATAAAGAAAATGAATGGAAAAAAGGAAAAAGGAGAGTTGGAGGATGGAGAGGTAGTTCAGATCTTATTAGGTAGACTAGAAGAATTAAGTCCTTCCCTTGAATGGTTGTGAGACTGTCTACCCTAGGTGCTTAGAAGCCGACAAAGAGACTATTCTCTCCACACAGATTCCTCTAATCTCCCAACTCGACGTACGAGGAATGAATGAATGAATGAAACGTAAAGAAAAGAACGGTTTGGGGTGGTATGCATTCTGACATAATGAGTTAGAGGCATACATCATATTGCATATATCATTTCTTACTGGGCCTCGGGCTCACAGTTTGCTAATGGTGTAGGTACACGCACGAGATAAGATGAAGGAGCAGTTGATGAAGGATTTTCACTGGTGGGACTTGTGGCTAGCTAGGCTAAGAAAAGTAAAAGAGATAAGGGTTTTGTAAATGTAAAATACATGTTATTTATTGTCTTTTAAAATGAATGATTTATACTTCTGCAGTAAAATGAGAAAAATGAATTTTAAAAATAAAGTCTTCTGCTGTTAATAAAGATTAAGGTAACAAGTTTTAATTAAGATATTTTAACGGTCCAGTTTTTAGAAAAAACCTCTGATCACACTTTAAAGAAGTTTTAAAAAAAAATTTCTGTTGTTTTATAAAGGAAAAGAAAAGTTTTAAATTTAACGCGATTTTTGAAGTAAGAAAAATCTGTGTCGTTATAAGAATAGGTCACCCAATTCCTACGTGGGAAGGGATACATCATACTATGCTCCCAGGCATCACCGTCACTGTAATACCCCAAAAATATGTTTTCCTCATTAATCGATGTATTAAATTTGGATAGTAATATATATATATGTATATCATGTCATGTTGCGAGATATTACGCATAAATTATGTTCAAAAGTATAAGATTAAATATTAGAAAAGTAATCTAAGTATGGAAATTAAGGGAAGTGTGTATAGCGAGTTTTCAGACACCTCTGACTCGTCTGAAAATGGGCGCGGACGGCACGGACGTTGTTGATTTGAATCTGTATTCAATTCTATGCGATTTCAGACGCCTCGGTCTCGTCCGAAATCTGGCGCGGATGACGCGGACGTTGTCGATTTGAATCTGTAATGATTTTTGTGCATTTTCGGACGCATGGATCTTGTCCGAAATTTGGCTCGGACGCCTCATAACGTCCAAAAAGTAAGAAAATCTGCGAAACCCATTTATATTTCACACTCTCTCTCTTCCGATTTCGTATTTTACACGATGAAAAATCTCTCATCTGGCCTCCTTCTACAACGACTAGGCCTTCCCCATAGCTAGAGAAGCTTTCCACATGGCGTTTCCTCATTAGGCCATCTTCCATTGGTGTGTGTGATTATCCTCTGGATGGTTGCTTCATCAGAGCAGAGCTGCAACATCCAGGTGGGTTCTCTCCCTCTCTCTTCTCTCCATCTATAAGTGTAGGTTTCTGTACTCTTTCAGTACTTCTTACCCTGGCAACTAGAAGTGTGTGGGTGTTTGCTTTGTGAAGGTAGGAGATTGGTAAGTGTGTGAGAGAGAATTGTGAATAAGTGAAGGGTGTTGGATGATTGGTATGAGCTTGTGGAGTTGCTGTGAAGTTGTCCATTCCTGAAGTGGAGAAAAGGTAAGGATTGAATATAAGAATTATTGATCTGGATTATGCCACTCTTGTTTAAGTCAATTTTGAATGATTGGAGGTGAATTAACCATTCATGTTGTTTTGATCTGAAATAGAAACTTCATGTGGCTGTTGTTCTAGTTGCGATTGGTTGAGGTTTTGCTACTGGATACTGAAATTGGATATCGAGGTAAGAATTGGAATGTTGTCTTGGCCAAAGGAATGACCCTACATTACAAGTGGTAATTGTTTTAGATTGTTGGAATTGCTTTAAATTGCTAAATTTCTGTTGGTTCTGTTGGATTGTGTTGATTTGCCATAGAGAACATCATCTTCTTGTTGCTATCTACATTTTGTTATTCTCAAGTGTGGATAGTGAGAAATGTTAAATTGAATGACATGAAGTTTGGATTTGAATAGGACTGCTACCATATTGTTTAAACTGTCATGAGTATTGTAAAGCATGGAACTGGGCTATACTGTCAACATAATGTTCTATGTATTGTTTAAACTGTTGTGAGAAATTGGAAACATGGAAATCGAGTCCTATGATTGAGATATAGTCTCTGCAACAAGTTAAATTCTGCATATAGGAAACTGCCAGTTATTCATTTCTTGGAGATATTTTACTGTTAAGTATAGGAAGCTGTCCTTATGCTCATTGTGATTATCATCGAGTTTAACATACACTTATCATGTCAATTGGCTTGATTTGAATATGGAGAAATGCTAGGATGGATAGTTGGATCCTGTTGTGGTTTCTAAAATGCTAAAAGAGAATATGTTAACTTGTTGTCAAATGTTCAATCCGTTATTGAGTGTAATATTCTATCTATAAAATTGAATTAGCTAGCGAAAGGTTTGACATAAATAGAATTGATTATGTTATTGGAAGTCAATAAGCGTAGAGATATTGGTAGTGTTATATTGTTAGACATGGTTAAGTGTCTAAGTTGAACTTCGGTTAAGGATTTTAGTAAGTAGCAAATGAAAATGTGTTAAGATAGATGAGTTGTGATTTTAATAATAAATGTTATGAATTGTGAAGGTATAAAAAGGAGAAGAACAACGTTAATTTCTGAACTGCGCTATGGACGCCAGGTAAGTTGATACTTACTGTGTTTTGGTCTTTGGACCCTACATCGTAAGAATTAGGATTTACATGCTGTGTTCTTTTAATGATATGTTTATTCGAATTTTGTACGATCATATAGGACTGTAGGTATTCATAAGCATATTGCATGACATAATTAATATATTTAAATAGGTGTATGGGGGTTTGGGTGATCGGTGACACTGAATCACTTCTCAGTGCATTCAAAGTAATAAGGTACAACATGGAAAACCTCACAATGAACTAACATAGACTAAACAATGCATTAATCAGAATCAATTAGAAGGCCGAATATTCATCACCAAAGCAGAATCGACAGTTTAATATTCTAAGCAACAAACACAACACATCATATACTTGTGGTGTACGCCTCCACTGGCCACGACATGCTATTATCCCTTACCTCACATGATGATTCCTTATAGCCGCACATTTTCCTTCATGCCAAAAGCAGTGATCTCTAAACAACCCAAAGCAGCAACCTTTTTCCTTCCTCATGTTCTCTGTACCTCTCTCTCTCTCTCTCTCTCTCTCTCTCTCTCTCTCTCTCTCTTTTCTCAGTAGGGAACTCTATAACATCCATTTTTTTTTAATTTTTCGTAAAATTTTGAACATTTTAAAATCTCATTCAAAATATACTTAGTTAAAGATCATCAGAGTATGTTTCGTGGAAATAAAACATTATACTGTCTTCCAAAAATAACATAAGTAAAAACTTGAAATTCATAACAAAGTCTTTTTGCATTTAAAATAACTTTAATTCATTTAGAGCCATAACCCCCGAGGCCGTTTCGGGCATGATAACACAAGCTCGTATCACGTCACACTCCTTCAACGTTCACTTCAACCGGCTCACCATTCATACCTACATCACAGGAGGAATAATGAGCCTATTGCCTAGTAAAGAATATAAAATGAAATGCAACCTTAACCTCTAGGACAATTCTACATGATTAATTCTGATACATTTGTAAGTTGAGTGAGAGCAACCTCTTCAGTCTCCGAACTCACCCTTTGGATTCATTTTTACATGAGAACAACCACTTCAGTCTCCGAACTCAGTAAAAATGTACCCACCTACATTTACATTTGTAACACCCTGATATTTTAAGTTGGATAACCATCGGGGTATTACCATGAACGTCTAGAGCGTTAAGTTAGGGGTAATTCCACTAACGTTTCCCTCGTATACGCGATGTAATCGAAGTGTTAGAGTTATGAGGATATTACATGGCATATCTATACGTGTCATCTTATAACATGTATTTATGGGGAAAATGTTATGGGATAGAAGTAAAGTGGGAAAAAGGTGAGATGGCTGTCCCGGGCATTTTCAGACGCCTGCAGACGACACTACGGACGCATTATGTCATCCGCAAATGCATTGCATTACGTCCCTAACGTTTGGGACGGGTCAGGGGACGCGAGGTATCATCCTGACTTCACTGTGTTGTGATGTTGCGGACGAGGCCCCGGATTCTACGGATGAGACAAGTCGTCCGCAGGATTAATGCCATATCTCCCTTAACCTGGGGACGAGACTAAGGACTAGATTCAGTGTCCTGAGTCTAGTGTTGTGGACGCGGTTCCGGATAATGAGGACGAGAAGAACTCCATCCACATCGAATCTATTCTATCCTAGAAAGTTTCGGACGAGTCTGGACGGCTGTGGACGAGTTGGAGTATCGTCCGATTTGCCTCTATCCGATTTCAGGACACTTTCGGACCCTGGTGCGGATGGTACGGACAGGGTGGGGATGCGTTTTCCCGTCCGAAGCCTCAATTTAGCCTGTGTAATTTAGCCTTGCGAACGGCATGCGGACGAGGCCTATGCGTCCGCATGAGTCCAAATTAGCCTAGACATACAAAATAAAATATAAAGAAAATGATGGAAAATCGGGAAAAAAAAAGTAGGAAGTCATCCCAAATCGACAAGAATCGACGTCGCCCACCCTCAACCCATAGGTCGCCGACCTCCTTGCCCCTAGAAGCCATGATGATGTCTCTCCCCTGCTCTCTAGGTAATAGCCTCCTCTCTCCCCTTCCTTATGCATTCTTTCTTTCCTTCCTGCGTAAGCTCTCCTCCCCTGCGAGAGTCTCTCTGTTTGTGAGTGTAGAGTTGAATGTGTTGTGAGTGTTGTTTAGTATAGTTGTGAGTGAAAGAGTGAGTGGAGAGGAGTGAGCTACGTGAGTAAAGTAAGGAAAATGAGAGCTAGAGAGTGAGCTGCTACTTTGAAGCTAGAACCACCGTGAACTGAGGGAGCTTGAAGAGAGCTGTCCCTAAGTTTAGTTCATCAAAATTGGTAAGGATTAAGGGGTGTTTTTGCCAATGAGGCCCTACACCACAAGTATGGGTGTGTTTTGTTAATGGATAGTGTGATTTTATCGATGTTCTGTGATATTTTCCTGCTCTGTAGATGTTATTTCTCTCATAGTTGTTGCTAGTTATTGAATGGCTCGTTGTGAATCTCTTAACTTTGGTACGAGTGTTGTCCTTGGCTATTTTACTTCCTTAATTCATTGATGCTTCGCAGTTTAGAGTGAAGACTATTGTTAAGTCTGTAAGATTGCCTTAGGATTGTTAGCTCTATAAGAGTCTTATGATTGTTAGTTTTGTGTTATGAGATATAATTGCCTAATTAAAAGAAGAAGAAATGATGGTATGGAAATGGAATAAGTGAAGGATAAGCTATTATGCAAAGTACGAAAATGAACTAAAAAGGTTACTGATAATTACTTGCTGTCGTTTATTCACCTTGCTGTCATTATTTTGTTGTTAGTTAATTCGATATTCTCGAGAAATAAATCAAGTATGAAATTCATGAAATAAATCGGTTAACGTAAACATTTAAGTTTGACAATTTTGAGCATGTAAATCGGCTAATAAATTGTGCTCTTCCCTTAAGCACGACTGTTTTAATAATGAACACTCGAGCATGTCAACCACTTAGTAATCATGGTTAACTTGATTAATGCTAATTGAGCATGTAAATTGGCTTACGAATCAAACATGTAAATTATCTAGTTGAGCATATTTAGTTGTTTAAGTCAATTAGTGACATGTGATTGACTAAGGTAATTAGTTGAGTTGAGTATGTTGACTGATTTGCTAAATTGAGCATGTAGTAATTAAATTGAGCATGTAGTAATTAAATACTCAATAAGCATGTAGTTAAATAGTCATTTCAACTAGTATGTTTAATTAACTGTAACAAAAGCATGTAAAGCACCTAGGATAACTAAGTAATGGCCTAGGATAATAAATATAGGAAGCATGCAAATAGATTAGGAAAGTCAGGAAAGTAACTAGGAAAGTTAATTATGATAACCAACGTAATTAATGCTTGAGCATGTTGTAAAAAAATTAGTATAACCAACTGGATTAGTAATTATGACCCAAATTGAGCATGTTAATTAATTAGAACAATTAACTAAAGTAATGAATTTGAGCATGTAAATCAATTAGGATAACTAATCGGGATAATCACCTAGAACAATAAATGTAGGAAGCATGTAAATGGACTAGGAAGTTAACTAGGCTAAAAAACTAAAGAACTAGAATGATAACGATAATCTATCCTGAGCATGTAAATCAATTAGGATAATAAAAGTAGTCCTTCTTATGTGCGCTATTCAATTTTAGTCTTTGGCTTCCATTTTATGTTTTACCTCCTTTTATGTGCACTTTCCATTATTGTTATTCATTCGATGCGCAATTTCAATTCAGTTACTTTCTTTATGCGCACATTAATTATTATGAATATTATATTGTGAAGCACTCATGCATCACAATAGGATGAGAATGTATGAGCATGCATCATGT
This sequence comes from Begonia loranthoides, assembly GCA_022433065.1. Classification (NCBI taxonomy): domain Eukaryota; kingdom Viridiplantae; phylum Streptophyta; class Magnoliopsida; order Cucurbitales; family Begoniaceae; genus Begonia; species Begonia loranthoides. The sequence continues at coordinate 25,773,493 of CM039478.1, forward strand.
TAATAGAAACTAATAGGGAGTGCCACGACAAGTTACGCAAGCATGCATAGTGAGGAAAAAGTTAAGAAAAAATAAAGAAGAAAAAAAGGGAATTGGGAGTGGATGGGTAGCGGATATAGTCTGTAAACTAGGCGTAGCCCCTCCCTAGTAGGGTATAGGAGTTCTAGTTTACCTAGAAGATAAGAGAAAAGGCTAGATTTGTTACGCCATTGCACGAGAAAAACCTCCCAATTCCAGCTCGAAGTACGAGTATGGAATAATGGAATAATAGAATGGAATTATAGATCAAAAGGTATCAAAAGAAAAAGTAAATTAATAAATGGATTAATGACTTAATGAAAGGATTGGTTTGGGTGGCCCCCATTCCGAAAGGACTAAAGAGTGGCATTTATGTTGCATTTCCCTTTTTCCTTACTGAGCCATTAGGCTCACAGTTTGCTTGTGGTGTAGATATAGGTACTAGTATGCTATGAGGAATGCACGGACTAAGAGTAGTGAAAGATAGTAATAGACAATAAAGGCAGCGGATGATGGATTTGCACACGCGAGGGAGATCGTGGCTGGTCGGCCATATGTAAATGGGTAAAAGAGAGCAGTTTTAATTAAGTTAAGTTTTCTAAATTATAATTAACTTAAGTTTTCAAAAAATGTAATTAAAGGGTTAGTTTGTTTCAATAAATACTTCCACAACGTTTTAAAATAGTTTCATAACGCTTCCGCTATGTCTTATAAACGATTTTATTTACATTTCCACACAGTTCTATTAAATGAGATTTTATAACAAATTTTACGAACGGTTGGTAGCCATTCGGACTTAGGCGCTCTCTGATTTGGTTTCAAAAAGAAATTTCAAATTTTCATGCGTTTTAAAGGATTTACGAAAATTCGGGTCGTTACAACATTCATTATCATTTGGGTGTGAACAACCTCTTAAGTATCCGAACCCACGTAGAAAACACCATTATTATCTTCATTATTAGCGCATGAAATGCATGACGTACATCCTATTAACATAACTACATGAATGTCATACATAACAGTTCATATATCGCAAACAATACTACAAACAACTAACAACAATTATTATGCTTCAATTTAAATACTAAACATGTTTCATCATGCTACTATTTCTCTATGTCTACGAAATATAATCATTCTTCTAATTTTGCAGTCTCATATCAAATTTATTTAAATTCATGCAATGAATAATGATTTTAAGCAATTTATTTAATCACCAAGTGTACATACTCTAAGTTAAAGTCTAGTTTATTATTTAGGAAATATCACAATTTAAACCCTGAACTATCTAAGAAAACTGAATGTGAAAATACTTCATTTTATTCCTTCTGTAAATTTTCATAAATTTACTAAACCTAAATAATTATAGAGCATACAATTATAGGAGTCTCTGTATATTATAATCTGAAAATCCTTTGTGCTTACTCTACTATCTATAACTCTCTATACTACAACAATTTGCAAGTTATTGACAAAACAATACTAACAGAGAATTATTATCGAAACATTTCTATCACTGTAAATCATCGATAAAATCCTACAGAATGATGGTTCTATCATAGAGTCTATTCTCCAAAGAATAATAATAGAAGCAACAACATCTTATTCATGCAATAAAACTATCCTATCTATTGAACTTCAATCTCCAGAGAGCAAAACAGTAAACTATAGCATACAAAAACATTGTAACTTCCTATTCCTGCGATGTAGGTCCTTACGTACAAATCACACAGAATATTCCTTACCTCGTATAGCTTTCCAATTCCTTTCGATAATAATCATTCCTATCGATAGCATTCTCAAAAAATCTCACAGAGTCGAACCCTCTCACTCTCCATTTTTTCCAACAGAAAAACTTCCACCAACACTGTAATGACCCAAATTTTCGTCACTTTTTGAAAATGCGTAAAAAGTTGAGAAAACATGTCAGAGCACATCTAATCCAGACCGCTACCAACCGTTCGTTAAAACTTGTTATTTAATAAAAAATGCAAAAACGTTGAAAACAAATAGTTATTTAAAATGTTGTGAAAATAAACATCTATGGAAGCGTAAATAATTTAATGGAATAAACTAAACACTTAATTACAATTTAGAAAACTTAATTTAAATAAATCACAATCCAACTATCTTTACTTCTCGTAGCCTGGCCAACCCCCAACTTGCGCGTGCAAATCCTTCATCACTGTTTCTAATCTGCATGCTATCTTCTCCTGCGAGTACCTATACCACGAGAAAACTGTAAGCCTAAAAAGGCTTAGTAAGGAAAGGGTTAACAATAAAACAGAATTTAAATACAATTCTACCAATTAACTAAAACAAAGAATTAATAGAAAGGGAATTGCAAAACTAATAGAAATCACAGAGCTAACAACAATACAAGAAACCAACACTACTCTAACCACATAATAACATTCAAGGAATTATCGTCTACAAGCCATCTAGTAACAATTAACAGTAAGCAATTCAGGAAATTATCAACCAACAACCATACAAGGAAAAGTAACTAGTAGCCAGGGATTCAACAACAAGTAATTAACCAAGGAACATTCATCTAAAAATCCATCTAATAGCAAAGAATATCACAGCAATAAATCAACCAAGAAACATTCGGAACAAACACAACAAAGCAACCTATTCTATACTCGTGGGTAGGGCTTAGATGGCCGACACTACCAGATCCTTACCACTTTGACGAACCTAAAACTGGGACAAACCACTCCAGCTCCGACAGCAGCTCCGACCCCAGCTCTGGCAGCTTCAAAGCAGCAGATCCAGCAGTCCATGGATGACAGTAGCTCCATCACACAGACAGCAACAGCTTCAACTCAAGCTCCTGGATAGCTCCAGCCTCACCCTCTAGCACAAAGAGCTCAAGTAGCACCCAGCTCTCCAGAGAGCTCCTGATCCCAGCTCTCCAGAGAGCTTCCGATCCCAACTTCAGCCTCCAACTCTTCTCAGCCATTTATCCTGCATCCAAGAGACAAACACTTGCCTTTTGCACACCCGACCAAACTACAAAATTCACAGAGTGTTCCCCATGCCCACATTATCGTTTTCATCGGTTCAACCCACAGCAAGCTGGACCAAGGCCTTCGGCCGGTCCAGTGCGAACCCCAAGCCACGTCAGCGCTCCCCCCTAAAAAATGACAGACGAATGCCTCCCTGCCGACAACTGAAAGATAGAAAATAGAGGAGAATGAAGAATCGACCAACATACCACAATCATCGCCGGAAAACTCGCCCACGAGAGTTCCAAATCTGAGCCCTAGCCCTCCGTTAGCTCGCCGATGGCTTGCCGTTCATTCGCCGCACACAGCCCTTGGCGAGAGAACCCCGCCCGAGCCCAAGCCTCTGCCGTCGCAATTCCTTTGTTACCAGGCTCGCCATCAGGCTAGCTCTCCTCCGTCGCACCCTCACTCCCTCATCGCCTCTCCCTGTGTCTCTCTGTCTCTCTTCATTTTTGGGAAAGGCCTCTAGCCATTCCTTGGCCTTCAACAAAGAATGGCTCACGGGCCATTCTTTCCCCACACAACCGGTTCACTAGAACCGGTTTATCCATCCCTTCTCCTATTAATTCCTTCATTAATTAATCCCTTTTATTAAATTACCCACTTAGTTAATTAAGTTAAATCCAATTTATTTATTTACTTTAAAATAGCTTTCAATTGATTTAATTTAGCAAATTAAATCTAATTTATTCTTTATCACTAAAATACCCATAGGCGTAACACTCCTAATACGCCCTGTAATATCCCGATGATTAAAATATTGGGGTATTACATACACATCCTATTTATAATGCATCTCAATGACTCTTCAGTCACTCCTTGAAGACAAAGCATCGAGAGGCGTTAAATGTCCCTAGAACGTTAAAAGCCGAACATTCAGCATTTATGGCAATCGAATATCGCTTCCAGACGTTAAAAATTTATGGCAATTGATCGATTCAGCTGAAGGATGATTGACCACCCTTTCATTGAACATCTGCCAAAATTTATTCCTTGCAACACCAGCTGATCGCGCCGGTTGATAGCCCAGGAAACGATCGACCACTGAGATCAACCGCCCACTCCTTCTTGAATTTTCGTTTAAATTTTCTACAATTTCTTTAAATTTTCTTACCCTATATATTCATATATCTAAATTCCAATACTTTATAAAATACCAATAACCAAATTCAATAATTACACAAATTTAAATACCCCGGACATTACAAACTCAGAATGCCCTCCCTTTGCTTTTGCCTTCAATTTTGTGAACAAAGAATTTCCATGAATCTCATAAATTGCCTTGACACTCGCCAACAACTCCTACGTGGCACCACATTCAATTGCCACATATACAAGCATATCGTTTAAAGAGGATTGTTAAATCGAAATGCCGAAACGCTCATTAGAAGGGAGCAGTTTCCATTTTGAAAGATTATATCACCGCCATGATTAGCCGCTCACAATTTAAACGTGAAAATCGCTATGAAGGACGTCTGTTTCCCATAAGGGACTTCCCTAATCGCGAATCCTACAGTCTTACTTTGTTCACTCCCTCATACATACCTTGCACGTGGCCTCGTCCTTAATTCAACGACGGACGTCTCTTATGAACGATGGACATCTCCCTTGCTAATCTAACGATCCTTAATTCGTCCGATATTTCTCGTATAAGACATCCATTAACTCTTCGTTATGAGGGACGTTTGTTCGTCAATAAGGAACGTCCGTTCCTCAATAAGGGACATCCATTATCTTTAGAAGCCTTTCCTCCCTTTGTTCCAAATGACGCTGTCCCACATACATCTTAACACCATTCACGTTACTTTTATTTTGGACCTCCTTTGTCCATTAGGGACATCCCTCACATCAAAATAATATTGCTTTCTACTTACTCTTAACAAATGACGCCGCCTGCTTTCCATCTTCTATAACGGATGTCCATTTACCCTTGAGGGGCGTCCATCATAGCCCAAACGACGCCGTTCCACTAAATTTCAATGCTAGATCTCCCTCTTTTTGGAATGACCATTAACGCAAAAGGGCATCCATCATCAATCCACATAGTTGACCGCCACACAACAAATCCTTATTTCTCCCATTATTGATAATTCCTTCAACATATTTTTAATTATACTAATACTATTAAATTTCATTCCAACTTTCATTACCAATTTATTTACGGGCAATAAAATCCATAAAAATCATTCCATAATTTTCAATTATTCGCAATTAATTTTATTCCTAGTCCCAGCTTAATCCCAGGTATTACATCACATTTCTTTACACCTATTTACGTTTATTTGATTAGTTCCATTTACATTTTCAAAACAATGCATAAAAACCATTTTCGAATAGTTTATAAAATCAATGAGTTGATGCATGAACATATATAAACATGTACAAGTCTATCTAGTATATCCTCAAAGCATGATCAATCCTTTATCTAAAGAAACTGAACTTAATTCTGATAAACACAACATTAACATCAAGCAATCAGCAGCACATCCTCAATCAAGAACTATATTAATAACCTAAGCATCTAATAAACACAATCAACATAAAAATTCCAAACTCTTGTGATGTAGCCTCGAAGGGAAAATACATACAATATCACTTACCCAGAGTCCTTAGAGAGTTAGCACCTAGAAATTGACCTTCTCAATACCTATTTAAAATCAGATAAATATTTACTTATCAATAACAATTTTCCAACCAATAATTAGAATCTCCAACCAATATGCATGACAATATTCCTTAAATTATTTCCAAACAGGTTATATATTCAACACCTCATGGATTAAAACCTCAACCAACAGAATATAATTTCCAACCTTAACCATCCTAACAGCGTATTCCAATTCACTAGTGAATAAACACAAGTACATAGACCAATATTGAAGCCATGCTTATGGCAACAACCAAGTTCCATACTTCATAAACCTTCAACATACACAGATTCTATATCAGTAGCATAATACAGTGGCTTTATACAATATTAATCCAAATGATAAAACCCATTAACAGTTTATGCAGTTGAGAATATGCGACCCAATATCTTCAATGTCTCAGTAACAACTCAGTAACAAAACAAGCAGCATAATATCCATTTGCAAAAAAATCACCCACAGAGCAATAGTTTCACAAAATTTTTGGACAGTAATTAGACTGAAGAAACCATGGGAGAAACTCGGCTTACCTGAAGCACCTGAGAACACTTGAATTCCGCTAATTTTTGCTTTCCTTTTCTCCAGAATTCCTCTCGTCTCTCTTCCTCCCTTTCTCTCTAAAATCTCTCCAGCACACTTTCTCTCCCTCTCTCTCTCTCTCTCTCTCTCTCTCTCTCTCTCTCTATTCGATGCACCAATGGAAGAGGATTAGAATATAACTTGAAAATATGTGGTTGAAGTGTTGAATGTAGGTGACCAATCAAAGGAGGCTTTTTTTTGAAGCGGCGGTCGATAGGGCGATCGATGGAGCGGTCGAGTACATCAATGAAAAAAAGGACAGTAGCGTCTTGCGAAAGTGGTCGATGATTTGGTCACAGGATCGATCGAGCTGCTCAATCATAAATCAGGCTTCCTTAGTTTTGCCGCAACTCACTTTTTGAAAGTCCAACTTTGGAAGCTTGTAACTTCTTTGTTTTAGAAGATTTTGAGCTGAAATTTTGACCACGCCTACTTAGATGAAATAAGAAAATATCCATTTTAAGAATTATGTAAATATCCATCATGGATTATGATGCACCACGAAATGCAAGAATTCATAACAAGGCAATGGGTCAATAGGCTAATACCAAAAATAGATCACTGAAATTGAATTTATGATAACTCCCAATGCATTTAGCCAATTACTCTCAAATTTGCAAGGTATAATGAATAGACAAGGAAGAAGCTTCACCTTAAAATTCAGGGTGAAATTTGCAAGGGAACGAAATTACATAATAAGCAATACACTGTCCAAAAACAAATTCACCACAAACAATACGATTACTCAATTTTGCAACGATTATAACTCACTGTGCATAAAGGTAAATCCCTTCAATTTTGGAGGGCAGTTAGTAATCACCAAGAGAAATGTTGTCACCAAAAATCATGCTCATAATTACAATGAGCACAGAGTATGTATTCAGCAAACTCTACCTGGAAAGAGACCCAACAGAACAGATTTAGAAACCAAATTTAAAAATGATATATCTTTCAATTCAGAAATCCAATTGATTCCAAATTTTCATAGGTTCAAGGAATGCCAAAGAAATAACTTCAGTCCAAATTTCATTGTCAAAAACATTAGGGAACGAAAGATATGAACGCAACAATACTCTGTCTCGAAATGATTCCAACAAAAATAGTTTCAATGAGTCTTAATCAACAACGCATAAAATCTAGAGTTCGATTCCAAGATTCATCAAAATTATTTCCAATTCACCACAATACAGAGGAGATCACACCCTCAAAAATACATAACCAAATTCTATGTGGAACAAATCGAACAGCAACAAACTTATGAGTTGGTCCGCCAATTCCCTTAACTTGGAACAACGACTTCAATGGACTCTTTTTCCAAAAGCCACTCCAGCTTGTTTTCCACAAATCTTCTGGGTCTCCTCTCTAGAATAATACTTCTAAGGAAGTATTGGAAGACACCAGTATAAGACTCCTCCTCCAAGAATGGCAGAACGTGAGGAAGAGAATTGTTTGAAGTCGAGTCTTTGCTAGGCTTTGACTAGAACTTTGGGGGGCTTCGAGAGAGAACTCCACAAAACAAGTTTAAGCTTTAGCTTTTTCGGTTTCAAAAACTAAGTTTAGGGTTCCTTAAAGGAGGCTAAATACCTCCTTAAGGGCTGCCCTAATGGAAAATTACATAAAAAGCCCTCAAAGCAATAAAATGGACATGAGGAATCGGCTCACAAGCAAGCCGATACTTCAAAATAAACCAACCATAATATTCACCCTAGTTCTAACCAAACAAACCAATAATCTAGTAATTCCAACAAAAATATAAATCTAAAGAACACGTGAAAATAGAAAAAGAACATATTTTCAAACTAAAAGGTCCAACTTAGCTTCGGAGCTTTGATTTTTGAAATGGCTGTAGGTGTTGTGGACAAGCCTATGATATGCATCATCATTCCAAGTAAGTAAATGAATTAGTACTTCTTTGTCTTCAAGCCTAGGCTCCTCTAATGTGAGATCACTTGCAAAATAATAGCTCTTTAGTAGGTTAATGATCTCCTTTGCTCAGGCTTGAGTGATCAGGCTTTGAGGTGCGTCAGATTAGGAAATATGCTTGATAGAAAATATGTCACTAGAAATAGAAATAATTGCGATAAACACTCTTGTATGGATCGATTTGTTGATGACACTCCTTTGGAAAGTTGGACACCACTTCACACCTTCTTTCTCCAAAGAGTAAGAACATAGATGCCAATAAGAAAGGCTACCCAATTTATAAGTAATCTTAATCTCGTGATATAACACACACAAGGAAAACTTTTGTTGTGACATACCAAAGGTTTGAAAAAGGAATCACTCCAATTTCGAAAATAAGCAAAAGCTTTCTATTATCAAATTCAACTCCCTTAAACTAGTACATAAGGTGGCTTTAAATAGCCCATTACAAACTATAAAATAATAGTAAACTAATTAAGCAACAATAACCCTAATTAGCCCATAGAATAAGTTGTCCAATTTTCTACGTAACAGAAACTAAGTTAATTAACTAAAAGAATATTTAGTTAATATATTCCTTTCTTCTTCTCTAAGCCTTGATGTATTTGGGAGCTAATCCATGTTGGTGCTTGGCCACTTGGATGGTTTCCATGTAGAGATTTCCTTTATCTTTAAGTATGGACACTTGGACTTTCCTTAATCTTTGTTATCAGTTCTGTGGGCTTTTGACATATCAAATGAACTCCAAATTTAGCGATCCAACTCATTCTAGAAATCTTAGGAAGTCAGCTACAAACTTTAGGAAGAATGTTTTTTGAAATGACGTTGTTTTGAAAGCCAAAATAGTCAAACATTTGTCAAAGGTTAGAAAGAAGACTGTTTTTGAAAAGTCCATCAAATATTCCATAATTGTCCATAGACTTCCACCTATGCTTGACCTTGAATCTCTTAATGCTAATGTAATGACCTAGTTTTTCATACTTTCGAAATCGCGTGAAATTTAAAAATTTTTCTTTTATAAAAACAATGGAAGACTTTTCTTTATTAAAACCATTTAAAAGGCGATACTAAAATTCTTTTCTTAAAACCCTTTTTAAAACACAACGGAAGACTAAACAAATAAAACACGTTACGAATTAAAAACATATAATAAATAATTTACATAAACTTCTTTTCTTTTATAATTCAAATACTTTACAAAACCTTTTATAAAACCTTTTCCTTTCTCTTACCCATTAACCTAGCCAACCATAAGATCTGTGGGTGCAAATTTTTCATCAACTGCTCCTTCACTTGTTCTCGTCCGTGTACCTACATCGTAAGACTCAACTAATGAGATAAGGCTTAATAAGTGATATAAAAGAAAACTGTAAACATGCTATGCATCTTTTAAAACCATGTGTCATTATCCATTTTCGTTTTCTTTTATCTTATACATTTTAGTCACTTTTCTATTTATATTTTCTTTTCTGTTTACATACGCTTCCAGGCCTTTTGACACACCATCTCATCTTGAAACGCCTACTTTCCTAGGCCTTTTGGCACACTATCTCATCCTATAATGCCTATGTTCCCAGGTCTTTTGGCAACCCTGACCTCATCCTGTAATGCCTATGTTCCCCAAGCCTTTGACACCCAGCCTCATCCTATAACGTATTCATTCCCAGGCCTTTTGACGCACAGTCTCATCCTGTAACATATTCGTTTACATTCATTTCCCTTTAGTATCCGTTTCCTTTTCAAAACCATACATGAAAACTGTTTTCCTAATCTTTTGAAAACTCTAATTGCGTGCCATGCTCGTGAATGCATACAGTGTCTATCATACTATTACTATAATCTCTAAGCATGCTAATCTATTAAACACATCATTAAAGAACCTAATTCTAATAAACACACAGCAAGCAGTAGTACAATATGTGAAACATGTTTAATATCTTACTATAAAGCAGTAAACAATCAGCATACAATTCGTAACTCTTGCAATGTAGGGCCCCAAAGACCAAAACACATGCATATCACTTACTTGGGGTTCGTAGAGAGTTTAGCACTTAACGTTATCCTTTTTCCTTTTTAATACCTTCAAAACCAATAATATTTAACCATTAATAACTATTCACCAAACTCTATAAACCTTGACGCTTAACAATTCTAGTGTTCAACTTAATTACTTAACAGTTTCTAACAACCAAATACAATCCATTAGATCAACAAACTAACCTCATTCCCTACATTTTTCTTCACTTTGCTATTTATTCTAGTCAAACACAACCCATAACACAACACAACCATCCATACAACAAATCTACGACCAATCATAAATCAAATTAACAGTTAAAAGCCTCAACCCTTTAGCAGTTTCTAACAGCGACAACCTAAATAACAGTAGTTAAACTTAACAATTAATAGTCATCTAGATAAGGACAATTCAAACCAATAGGGCCTAACCAATCATAATCGACGGCAAAAAATAACCCATCAATAATTATAAAATAAAACCTAGAAGCAGCAACCACAAAGGGGCATTATCCAACAACTAAGCATATATACTAAAACTGTATATCAACAGAGAGCATCATAAACATCCACTTCTCTTTCATCTTCTCCTATCAATCCCATAAAACCCATAAATAAAACACTGAATATCTGCAGAGTCCAAGAAAATAGAAAACACCACCTCCGAAGCTTTCCCACTCACTATTTTATGTTCTCACCTTCTCGAATTCTCAACTTCACTCATAGCCTAGCCCTCAATGATAGCAGAACAATCCATCAATAATCTCTATAAAATTAAAAGCATAAATCATCACATAATTTGTGAAGGAAACAAGAAGGAGATTCTTACCTGAAGAATCCAAGAAGGACCTAAACCCAAGAGCTCCTTCCTCACCCTCTTCTCTACTTCTTCTTCTTCTCACAGTTTCTCACTTGGGTTTTAGCTCTCTAGAGAGCACTCAATCTCTCACTCCCTTCTGTATCTCTTTCTTTGCCTTTCATTTTATCCTCCAAGCAACGTCCCCCACAAGCTTCACCCATCCCCAAAACAATCTCACCTAACACCCACGTGGAGAATTTACAGAGGATAAACCATCGGGATCAACATTTCTCCACGAGCCGGGCAAACCCAATGGAGCTGAAACCCATGCGGAACACACGGGTAAATCGACGATGTTCGCCACTGCCGTTTTCTGCCACACCATCACCATGGTCAATCCTTCATTGTCAATCACTGCTACGCCACTGCAGAATTCCATCCAACACCTTACAACACTTACCTTAGTTTGGTGCAGAAATTTCAGAGCTTCTTGGGAGCTCGGCCCAAATCGCCCCATAGCTCGGGTGTTTCTCCGATGCCAACCCCATGGGTTCTGTTCACACCGCCTGCCACATCGTACTCCTCTAACGTGTCACAAGAGAAGATTGCCCATGGAGAGCTTTGCCCTAGACCTCTATTGCGAAGGAGAAAATCACATGCAGAGCTCCCCCTACTTCTCTTGCGAAGCTCTCGCTCCCATCTCCCTCTATCTTTCTGCAACAACAAACTGCGGTTCTTCAATTCATTTCCCACTTTCAATTGTCAAATCAGAATTGGACCAGTGATGATGACCCGTGCACTTACATTTCCCTCCTCTCTTCAATTTCCCCTTTTATTTTATCCATTTCTTTTTTTAATTTAAATATCCACATTCATTTATTCCTTTTTTTTTATTTCTAATTAAATCCTCTCCTATTTTATTTTAAATTCTTCTTTTATTTATTTCTTCATTTTCATTTTAATTTATTTAATTAACATATAAATATACATATATATAAATCAAATATACATATCGTATATTAATCGACCCAATTCTAACTCTAACTTATTCCAAATCGAGTCTAATTTAAATTCTTCTATTCGATTTTCTAAATTAATTTTCCATCAAATAAATCCTTATAATTATCCAAATAATCCAATACATCTAATTAATTTTCCAACTATCCTTAATTTCGTTACGGAAAGTCGGGGTATTACAGCTAATCTTAGAAACTTGATTACTAATACAATGGCTCTTAGTCCATCATCCTCTCGGGGTTGAAAAAGATTCGACCTCGAATCATATCTTGTGTCACCATATTCTTTATTACCGTAGAAAGAAGAATCATTGTAACACCCCAAATTTTTAAGTTGGATAATTATCGAGGTATTACCGAGGATGTATTTGAAGCGTTAAGTCTAGGGGTATTTTTGTTACATTTTCTCTGAGTACGCGATGTGATTAAAGGATGGGGTAAGTAAGACGTTACGTTGTGTATTTATACGTGTCATTTTATGACGTATATTTATGGGGAAAATGTTATGAGATAAGAGTTAAGTGTGGAAAGATGGAGAAAAGTGGGGATTTTAGTGTTGCGGACGCATGCGGACGACGTGCGAACATGGAAGTGTCGTCCGTATGTGTATAGTGTAGTTTGGGACGGATCGAGGACGAGAATCTTCGTCCTAAAGTGTATGGATGTTGACTTCCGGACGCATGAGGATGACCTTGCGGACGAGATGTGTCGTCCGAAAGAGCATTGCACGTCACCCTTAGGTATAGGATGACTTAGGACGCCATATTTTATCCTAACTCCATTGTGCAATGGAGTTACGAATGAGGTTCCAGATGATGCGGACGTTAGATGCTTCGTCTGCATCGAATCTGTTCTAACTCTAGGACATTTGGACGAGTCCGGATGAGGGAAGGCATCATCCGATTTACCTCTATCAAATTTTGGGACACTTTCGGACGCTAACGAACGCTACATATGGATGCCAAATGGCGTCCGAACCTTACCTATGGATGGTACGGACAGGACGGGGATGCAAGTTCTCATCCGAAGCCAAGTTTTTCCTGTGAAGTTTTAGCCTGCGGATAAGACCAAGTCGTCCGCACCCGTCCGAAATAACCCAGTTTAGCTAGATTTTAGGGATTTAAAATCTGGAAGCTTGTCATCTAGCAATGAATGCCCGACAATAGCTTCCCTAGGGGATGAAAATCACCCACCCTCCATGCTAGATCGCTGACCTCCCTGCCTCTAACCATAAATGTGTCTCCCACCTTTCAAGGTATAACTGCTCTCGATCTCCATTATTTAGCTGGTGTTTTTCCTCCAATGTGAGACTTCTCTCCCTATAAGAAGTGTCAAGTGTCCCTGCGTGATGATCCTGTGAGTGAGAGAGAGCTATGAGAAAGCGAGAATGAAGGTCTGAGAAAGAGAGCTTCTAAGTGAATGAGAGAGCTGAGAGCTTGAGGAGAGAGCTGCTGGAGCTCTATCTGTGAGTTGAGTGGTGAGCTATTGTGAGTGAAGCATAGTGAGCTATGAGGTGTGAAACATGAGGAAGCTACTAGGTGAAGAGTGAGCTGCTGATGAGCTGGAGTAGCTCCGTCCGTAAGCTATTGAGGTGAAGCTCGGTGAGCTGTTGGAGCTGGAACATGAAGGCCTGGATCCTTTGCTGTCCCCTCTTCGTGTCTTCTTAGTGGTAAGGAAAATGGGGTGTCTCTGCCATTTGGAGGCCCTACACCACAAGTGAGAGTGTGTGAGTCTTACGCTAGTTTCCTTAAAATGTTTACTACTATTTGTTAAGAATGTTGTTTGCCTTAGAATGCTAACTACTACTGTTGAGTAGTTACTGATAGATAATAGTTTCATTGAAATGGTTTCTGATTATTGCTGTTAGTTAATAATCCCTTGAATGATATTTGTTCCCTTGCTCCTAGTGATCTGTGATGTGTTTATTGCTTTGTGTATTTCCCTATTGCTATGTGATATTCCCTTTTGTGGTTTAGTTCTATTTTATTGTTTGTCACGTAATACACTTCCCTAGTTTGATGAAGAAATGATAAACGAAAAACGGGTGATAAATGGTTAAAGCATGAAACGAGAAATGTTCACTACCTAATTACTTGTTGTTTAATTCCACTGCTGTCATTTGTGCATATGCTTAGTCTCTTACTTGCTAGCATGTTCAATACATTAATAGCATGTTAACTAACTAGCATGAGTAATTTAATTAGAGACTAAGTGTAACGACCCAGATTTTCGTAATTCCGTGAAATGCGTGAAAATTTGATATTCCCTTTTTAAACAAATCACAGGGCGCCTAAAACTAGATCGCTACTGACTCTTTCTATAAACTCGTTATAAAAACCAGTTGATAAAATGTACGGAAGCGTTGTAAAACCTTTTTAGGAAGACATAGTGAATTTATCAATACTTTACGGAAGCGTAAATAAATCGTCATTTAGAAACTTAGCGGAAGCGTTAATCATATGAATGAAAGGACTAACCAAATTAAATGCACTTTAAATAAAACTTATGTTAATTACTCAGTAAGGAAAAAGGGTTATGCAATTATGAAATGTCTCTCTTTAGTCCTTTCGGAATGGGGACCACCCAAACCAATCCTTTCATTAAGTCATTAATCCATTTATTACTTTACTTCTTCTTTCTTTGATCCCTTGGGATCCATTATTCTATTATTCCATTATTCCATACTCGTACTTCGAGCTGGAATTGGGAGGTTTTTCTCGCCCAATGGCATAGTGATTGGACCTAACCTTTTTCCTCGCATCTAGAACTCCCGTACCCTATGAGGGAGGGGCTACACCTAGATTGCACACTAGATCCGCTACCCATCCATTCCCAATTCCATTTTTCTTCTATACTTTTTTCTTAGCTTTTTACCTCACTTATGCATGCTTGCGTACCATCCCATGGCACTTCCTATTAGTCTTTATTAACATGATGCATGCTCATACATTCTTAACCTAACATGATGCATAATGCGTTCTAACAAAACATTCATAGAAATTGAGAACAAAACATTCATAGAAATTGAAGTGCGCATTTAAATAAAGTAACGGTAATGGAAAGCACATACAAGGAAGGTAAACAACTATAATTGAAAGCACACAACAATTATAATTAAAGTGCATAGCAGGGAACAATTGTAAACTAGAATTTAAATAGCGAACAAACAACGAATCATAACCAAATTGATTATCTTAATCAATTACATGCTCAGCGTCAAATTATATTAATCTAGTTGGTTATCCTAATAAACTTATATGCTCAAGAATTAACTACATTTATTGTCTAATTAGATGTCTAAGTTAATTCCCTAGTTCATTTATATGCTTCATACATTTATTGTTCTAGGTGATTATTCTACGAGGGTTGATTACATGATATCTTAGTTCGTTAATCAAACTATTACCATTTACATGCTTGTATTCTGATTAATTAACATGCTATAATTAACAATCCTATTTGGGTTAATTTACTAATAAATTAACTAAACATGGTATGACTAGGTTAATTAATTAATATATTAATATTATTCTAACTTAATCTAGTTAATTAGCCACCTCAAGGAAAGATTTCAATTATACTTCTAATTAGTTATTCTAATGGATTAGCATGAGTCTAGTTAATTAATTAATCTACTCAAGTCTAGTTGATTTCATTAGGTGATTACTCTAGTGAAGTGAATTAACGTGTTTATATTATTCTAATCAATTACACGCTCAAGTTTAATTACTTTTTACTTTAGTTACTTACGCTAGTTCGTTAGCATATTCAACTTCTAATTAGTTAGTTACTCTAGCTGTTTAGTATGCTCATTGATTATTAGTTAACTACATGCCTAGATTAGCTGATTAGTTAACATGCTTGACCCGTATATCCTAGTTAGTTTACCAAGCTCAACTCGTTAATTAACATGCTTAGCTAGTTAATTGACTTTCATGCACAATTAGCTAGTTGATTAACATGCTCAATGATTAGTTATTAACCAACTAGTTAAGTTAATTAGCATATTACATCTAATTGTTTACTCTAATTAATTTCATGCTCAAGTTTAGCTTAATTACTAGTTGAACACTTTAGTAAATTAACATACTAGCCTTAGGTTCATGAATTATTTAAGCACACAGCGAGTCTAATTAATTACCCAAAGGAGGATCATGATTATAGTCAATCGAACATGCTTATATGGAGCAACTTAACTAACAACCAGTAAGGAAACACAAGAATAAAAATAACATCAGTAAGGGAATTCAAGTTCGTTCATGCATATGTCATCTTCTCACAATTTCCTCATCAAGTTCTCATCCTCTAATTCTCAGGACCACTTCCATAATCCACAATTATTTATCATAGAACTAACAATAATATTAAAACCAACACTAAGGGAATATCACAGATTCACAAAATCCACAAAACTCTAACCATTTATACACTATCATCAAAGAAAGTAACAAACATCAAGAGAAACAATAACAACAAGGAAAACACTATCACTCATGCACACACTCTTGTGGTGTAGGGCCTCCACATGGCCAAGACACCCCTTAGTCCTTACCAATTTAAAGACTAAAATCAGGGACAGGTCTCTTCAAGCTCCCCCAGCTCACGACAGTTCGAGCTCCTAGCCCTAAACCCATTGCTTTCTCCTAACACCCTAGCTCACTCACAACTCACAACACAACACTTACAATTTCACTCAACTCATACCCTCACTGGACACTCTTCCTCATAGCTCACTCTCTCTCTCTCTCTTTGGATTTTCCTACGCAGAAGAGAAGAATGAAGACTGAGAGGGGAAGGAGAGCTATTACCTGGAGAGGGAAGAAGGAGACACTATCATGGCTAGACGTAGAGAGGGAGGTGGCTCCAGGCATAGGGAGGCTGATTTTTGTCGCCTGGGGTAGGGGAAAGGTCGCTTCCTATCGATTTTCTATGATTTTCTTTAATTTTCTTCTTATTTTATTTCATAGGTCTGGGCTATTTCGGACACATGCAGACGCATAGGTCTCGTCTGTACTTTGTCTACAAGGCTAATTCTTGTAGGCTGTCTTGAGGCTTCGGACGGAAAGAGGCGTCCCTGTCCAGTCCATACCATTTGAAATTGAGTTTCAGACGCCACATCGCGTCCATACTACCATCCGCACTATCATTCGAAAGTGTCCTAAAATCGAACAGAGGCAAATCAGAAGATATCTTGACTCGTCTGCAGCCATCCCAACTCATCTGAAACTATCCTAGTTAGAACAGATTCGATGCAGATGCTACTCCTCTTGTCCGCATCGTCCGAACCCTCGTCCGCACTTTGACATAGTGTACTCAAGATGCCAAATCACGTCTTGAGTCTCGTCCCAACTCTTCCCTATGTGTGCAACGTGTGTGCGAATGATACATCACGTCCGCAGTATCATCTGTATGTTGTCCAAAACTTCACAATTCAGTGAAGTCAAGACGAGACATTGCATCCCCAAGTCATCCCCAGCTCTCGGGATGATGCTACACACGTTTGCGGATGACATGACTCGTCCGCAGAGTCGTCTGAAACACTCTGGGCAGCTCTTTCCACGTTTTTCTCACTAACTCCTATCGCGTAACCATTCCCCCATGAATACCCGTCACAGAATGACACGTATAAATACGTGATGCAATACCCCCATGCTCCCAACACTTGATTACATCACGTATATGAGGGAAACGTTAGCGGAATTGCTCCTTTGACTTAATGCTCTAGAACATCCTTGGTAATACCGCGATAATTATCCAACTTAAAATATCGAGGTGTTACACTAAGCATATTAATTAACTAGCATGTTAATGTTAATCATCTAAATTGCAATTATTGTTCAAGCATGTTAACTACCTAGGAAGCATCTAATTAGATCTGAGCATGTTTACTTATTAATGAACTCATTAGCAAGCATGTTTAGGGTAATTTAACTAATCCTGTAATCTAAGCATGCAAACCAGCTGATAACCCTATGATAATTAATAATGTTAGCATGTAAATTAACTAGAACAATTGAATTGAATAAGGATGTTAACTAAACAATGATGAATAATTAGAGGACATGTAAATTGACAAATAAATAACTACTAGCATGTTTAACTAATTAACTAGCATGATTAACTTAGCTAGAAACTGAGCATGTAAATCAAGTAGCGTAACAAATTAATAGTTGTCAACCATTAGTCAAGCATGAAATTACATTAGAATGAGATTCGCATGTCAATTAATTAAGATGTGCCATGTAATAAGCTTGTAGTTAGATAATAATTTTAGGAAGCATGTAAATGGACTAGGAAGTTAACTAGATAATTGGCATGTTAATTCATGTATCCAATATTATAAATGTTCTCTGTATTATTGGTTGTTTTCATTGCTGTGCGTTTTCAATTCCTATTATTCTTTTATATGCACTTTTACTTTCAGTTACTTTCGTTTATGCACACTTCAATTTCATAATCGATGCTTTACTTTATTAATGAGTAGGATGATGAAGAAGTTATAAAGGGAATGAATGAAACATGAATGAGTTAGGGGTTTCATTGACTAAGGGAATGAATGTTTTGTTTTTCTTTCCTTGTATTGCTTACAATTCTAGGTCCTTAGCATGTTATTTTCTGTTAAACTAAAGTATGATTAGTTACCTAATTAGTAGTATGTAATTGTCAAACATGTTAACCATAATTAGTAAGCATGTTAATTAACAAGGATTAATTAGTGAGCATGTTAAATTAGTATTTACTAGAATGAATCTGAGCATGTAAATGAACTATAACTAACTAGAATGTTAATCTTATCTCCCCTGAGCATGTAAATTGGTTAGCGTAATCAACTAGATCGAGCATGTAAACAGGATTGAATGAAAGCAAGTAACCCACCTCAGATAACAAACTAGAATAATCACCTAGAACAATGAATGTAGGACGCATGTAAAATGTCTAGGAAATAAATTAGGATATGATAGTATGTTTTGAATTCTCCTTCTGTGCTTCGCTATTTACAAGTCAATATTCTGATTGTTCTCTGTTGTGTGCTTTTAATTACTGCTATTTATTATATGCGCTTTCCATTTCAGTTTGCTTTCAAAGTACAATTACTTTCATTATGTTCACTTTAATTATTGTTAAAGTTACATTATAAAGCACCATGCATCACGTTAGGTTGAGAATGTATGGTCATGCATAATGTAATAGAAAGCAATAAGGAGTGCCACTTTGGGGTGGTACTCACACATGCTTGAGTAAGGCTAAATGATGAAAATGAGTAAAACGTTAAGATAATGAAGGCCTCTGTGATCCGGTAGCTTAGCTCGACACAGAAACAAAGAAAGGAAAAGAAAAGAAAACGGGAGTTGGGGGGCGGATGGGTAGCGGATCTAGTCTGCGGCTAGGCGAATCCCCCTACCATGACAAAAATGGGGACTTAGTTGCAAGTAAAGGGTTAAGTCTGACAAACTATTCCATCCCCTAAGAACGCTCCAATCTCCAGCTCAAAGTACGAATAATGAATGAATGAACGAATGAACGTAATGAAAAGATTGGTTTGGGTGGCCCCCATTCCAAAAGTACTAAAGAGAGGCATAACACGTTGCATTTACTCTTTTTCCTTACTAAACCTTTAGGCTTATAGCTACTTGTGGTGTTGGTGTAGGTACGTGTATGTGAAAAGTGATGCACAGACTTAGGAGTAAATGCGAAAGACAATAATCAGATAATAAAGCAGGGATGAAGGATTTGCACGTGCGAGACTCGTGGCTGGCCAGGCTTAAAGGAAATGAGTAAACGGTTGTAATTAAATGGTTTAATTGTTAGTTTCAATTATTAAATGCAGTATTTTGATTGTTTAGTATTCTTCCTTAAAATGGTTTTTATTTACGCTTCCGCACTGTTTTAAATAAATGATTTATTTTATGCTTCTGCATTTTATTAATTGGTTTTCAAAACGAGTTTAATGAAAGGTCAGTAGCGATCCGGTTTAGCACCGCACTCTGATTTCATTTTATAAAGAAGTCTTTTGAAAATTTTATATTTTCACGCATTTTAAAGGATTTACGAAAATCCAGGTCGTTACAATCATCATGGGCTATCAACATTAAAATATCTTTAATCTTTTGATAAATGTAATAAGGAAACAAATAGTGATTGATGTAGCAAGTTGATGATGTTAAGATTCCCATATACATCTTTCTATGCTTGAATAATAACTCGGATACTAGATTCTTCTTCCTTGTCTTCGAGTTTGAAATAATGTTGACCACAAAATGATTACCATAAATATAATCTTGGGAACTCCTTCAAGTATATGTGGTCATAGAGTAATCTCTTCATAATATTCCTTAATTAAAGAAGGAGATATGTCGTGGGCCTTGAAATTTGCATAAGCCATAAAATCTCCGTTAATAAAATCAGAAAATAAACCTTGTACAATGTGGTAGGCCAATAATAATAAGATATTCGTAAACCACTTCCCATAATTGAATAATAGCTTAGAAATTTCGTGGATACCTCTTTGTAATTCAATGATTTCCACAAAAATAGTTTTGAGAATACATTTAAGTATATGTGGCCAAAGAAAATTTTTTTGGTAACTCCTCAAGTTATTCTTCCTCCAATATAGCTTGCTAGGCCTCCACCATGAACTTTCCTTTTTTGTAATTTCTTGGTAGCTTCCTAAATTGTCTTTTCCCAAATATGACTTGCTAGGTCTCCACCAAGAACTTTCCTTGCAACTTATTTTTGAAATCCACGAGTTGTCATATCAAGCTTGCCATTTTCGAAAACACAATTTTTGAAATGGTCTATTGTCCACTAACTTCCTCTTTCACTTTTTGCATTTGTTCGTATAAGGAAAATAATCCAGCAACTTATTCTTGGACAATGATGCACATATAAGTAAGTAGTTTTTGAAATCATAAAATCATTAAAATTGAGATTATTCTTGTTGCCATAAATGTCTTGCCCAAGAATCCAATCAATGTCAACAAATAATAGAAACTTCCTCAAGATGTCACATGTTCCACTATTTCCAAAATAGTAATTAAAATCAACAAAATCTTTACCATTCTCATTGCCATAAGTGTTTTTCCGTAGAATCAATTTAATGTCTTCATGCAATAGTAAGGTTATCCACGAGATGCAATAGGTTTCCATAATCCAAAAATAGTAATTAACTTCAACACGAAGATTTATAAATAACAACTTTCTTTTTCTACCAACGTGCATATTCACAAATGAGTTTCCACCAAGATTTAGGAGAACAATATTAACCTCAAGGTTGCAATATCCACATGTCATGCTATTAATATAAGAAACTTTAATCCATCCAACTCTAAAAATCCAAGTAATTAAGTTATCCAATGACACATACCTCTTTGCTTTAAGCATAGTAGTTTCAAACCGATTTTCCTTTATGTACCATATTCGATAATCGAGCAAGAGTGTCAATGCTTGTCATGCGTATGCCACTTATCAAAAAGTCTTGGTATTTCCAAAAATAAATGGCTTGTACTCATCATATCACAAAATATCTCATTTCCATAAGAAAAATCAGTCCAAGTTTGGTTTACCTCGATGTCTCTTTTATCATTTAACCAACTCAATCTTTTCTTAAAATCCATGGAAGGCATAATGGTGCAAACTCTTTCATCATCAATTAAAGAACCAACCTATTTCTTGTTTAAATTTTGGCGATGACCATTTTGGTCCTTGT
This sequence comes from Begonia loranthoides, assembly GCA_022433065.1. NCBI lineage: Eukaryota > Viridiplantae > Streptophyta > Magnoliopsida > Cucurbitales > Begoniaceae > Begonia > Begonia loranthoides. Next base: position 25,795,209 of record CM039478.1, read on the forward strand.
CAATGGGCCCCCAAACTTTGTAAGTGATGCCATGTATTAATAATTCCAAGTTGGGCCCCTTAACCACGATCAAAGGAATCATGTGAGCAAAAATTTCATTTTTAATGAATAAAGGGAAAACCTTGTCATTGTTGGAGCTTGGGATATGAAAAGCTTGTTCTTTTTGACATTCTTCCTCATCTTATTGTGACTCCAAAGATAGTAATGACCCCCTCTTCGACGTAAATAATTTCTCCTTCAATTTGCTCAAGAGTATCTTCTAATACCTCATCGTGATCTTGTGCATGTAAGGTTGGAGTGTGTGATATATTTGCTTCAAGTTGTTGTAATATTCCTTCAAACAAGGTGCTAATTTTATCGAGTTGAGATTGTCGTCTTTCGAAAAATTTTCCATACCGTGTGATTGGTGGTGAATTTTCCTCGTCTAAAAAATAACTTCTTGAGTAGCTTCGTCCTCTCATCATCGTGTCAAAAAAATATCATGAATTAGTAGTAATCGTTTTAGCTCTAATACCAAATGATGTACCAGCGGAAGGGAATTAGAATATAACCTTAAAATATATGGTTGAAGTGTTGAATGTAGGTGACCAATCAAAGGAGATTGTTTTCTAAAGCGGCAGTTGACAGAGCGGTCGACAAAGTGGTCAAGTACGTCGACTGAAAAATATGACAGTGGCATCTCAAGAAATTGGTCGATGATTCAATCACAGGATGGGGCAAGTTGCTTGACCGAAAATCAAGTTTCCTTATTTTGGCCACAACTCACTTTTGGAAAGTCCAACTTTGGAAGATTATAACTCCTTCATTTTAGAAGCTTTTGAGCAGAAATTTTTCCAACGCCTTCTTGGATGAAATAAGAAAATATCCCTTCAAGAATTGTATAAATATCTTCCACGGAATAGGAAATATGCTTGATAGAAAATATGTCACCAGAAATAGAAATAATTGTGATAAACACTCCCGTAACAATCGATTTGTTGATGACACACTTTTGGAAAGTTGGACACCACTTCACACCTTCTTCCTCTAAGGAGTAAGAATGTGGATGCCAATAAGAAAGGCTACCCAACATACAGGTAACCTTAATCCCGTGACATAACCACACACTGGGGAAACTTTGGCTGTTACACACAAAAGGATTGAAAAAAGAAATCACTCCAATTTCAAAAATAAGCAAAAGCTTTCTATTATCAAATTCAACTCTCTTAAACTTGTACATAAGGTGGCTTTAAATAGCCAATTACAAACTATAAAATAATAGTAAACTAATTTAACAAGAATAACCCTAATCGGCTCATAGAATAAGTTATCTAATTTTCTACTTAATATAAACTAGGATAATTAACTAAAAGAATATTTAATTAATATATTTATTTCTTCTATTCCAAGTCTTGATGTATTTGGTAGCTAATCCATGTTGGTGCTCGGCCACTTAGATGGTTTCCATGTAGAGATTTCCTTTGTCTCCAAGTATGGACACTTGGACTTAATCTTTTCTCTTTGTTCCGTGGACTTTTGACATAACAAAGGAACTCCAAATTTAGCGAGAAAACTCATTCTATAAATCTTAAAAAGTCAGCTACAAACTTTATGAAGAATGCTTTTTAAAAAATGTCATTTGGAAAACTAAAATAGTCAAACACTTGTCAAAGGTAAAAAAGAAGACAGTTTTGGAAAGTCCATCAAATATTCCACAATTGTTATTGGACTTCCACCTATGATTGACCTTGAATCTCTTCAAGCTAATCTTGGAAACTTGATTAATAATAGAATTGATTCGTAGTCCATCACTGTTGCCCCTCTCTTTCTCGGTCTGTTTCTTTCACTCTTTTTATAAAACAATTCAACACTCATGTTGTCACTTATTTATACTCAACAATCTACACCCCTTCAGTGACCATTAGAAAGTGAAAGGGTGATTAGAGGGATGCATGAGCATTCATGAATTGCCAATCTTCAATACCTTTATTTTCAAGGCTATGGTTTACCATTTTCTGGCGACTTTTCAGTTTGTCGGTCTATCGTCCCCTTCACATGATTGACTGAAAATTGCTACAGTCACAGCCACGATCGACAGTCGTTCACTTATGATCAGCCGCTATTTTGTCTTCTCCAAGGTACAGGTCAATCATCGCCTTAGAAGATGATTGACCGCAAATCAATATTTTCAAGTCTACATTGGACCCGGTCGATCATCCACCTTTAGATGATAGACCGCTTTCAAAAATGCGACTCTCTAGATTAAATTCTATTTGAAGCCGGTTAATGAACCTCCTTCAAGTGATCGACCGCCTCGAAAATCCTTTGCCACTATAATATTTCATTCCATCAATGATCGACCACCCCATTGAGGATCGACCAAAGCCTTGTATTCCACTTGGAAATCCTACATTTCCCTCAATTTAAACCACAAACACATCATCATACTAATATATTTCTAAATACCCCATAAATCCTTAATAATCACCATTTAGACCTTAAACTTAGTACTACGAAAATGGGATATTATAGTAAATCCTTCATCAACTTTTCATTTTCTCTTCTAGCATGATTGCATACATCATAAGACATAAACTATGAGCCTAATGCTCAATAAGAAATAAATATCAAAGCAAAACATCATATCCTCTAGAAACATGCTGCGTAAAATAAATATGGTATGCACATGCTATGCAAGTTCATAAAAACATGCATTTTCCATTCAATCTTTCCTTTCATAGTTTTATTTTTCTAGTCAAATACCAATCTTGACCCTTGGAGACCCACCGTATAAGGCAAACGAAACATCATCTGGTCTTCTTAAGTAGAACCGTCACTCAATCCCTCCGGCAAAGAGATACACCCTTGAGTTCTCTTAAGTAGGACTGTCACTCAACCCCATCTCACATTCGTCTATTTACGTTTATTCTTTCCATTTAAAATTTATTAGTAATAAACCAATGCATAAAAGCATTTTTTATTTTCTTGTAAATTCATGATGCATGAACTATGCATATGCACCTATCATCAACATGTCAAATCCTCAAGAAGTCTTTCACCATATAATACTTAAAACAATCATTAAAAGCATATCCTATCCTCAAGTCATTGACATAATCATGTATATATCCTAATTTCTCTCACAGAATAGTCATCACATCCTCGAATCATAAACTATTTTGTACATGATAACTATCACTTACAATGCAATTAAACATAACATTTATCATTCAAATCAAGCAACAAATCCTCGAATATAACTTATCATGTACAAAGCCTAACATCTAGCACACATAACATATCCTCAAGCCAATTATAATCAATCATAAACCAAAAACCTTACATTTGGCATATATAGCATACCCCAAGTCTTGTGTTGCAGGCCAAAGACAAACACTTAAATTCATTACTTACCTTAACGTCATGGCACAATGTCTTGGTTTATCCCCTTTGATCTTCAATTCCTAAAATATGTCAACTCTCATATTATTGTCCATTCACACACTGGAAACTTATAACATACATCATTCATATTTTACTCAATCAAACACCTTATTTTAAACTCTATACTTAAGTAATATAGTGCATATTACTTAAACCTTTTTGCATGAATACTTTTACATCTTTTATTCAACTTTGAGCATGCACAATTTACAATATATTCAACCAAATCCATTAATTCTAAAGTCGGACCTTCAAAACCCTTTCGTTATACCCACCATAAAAATTGTTATAAATATAAAATCATTTCTCAAAACGTAGCGGAAGCCAAATCAAGAAACATAGCTGATTTATCAAAACATAGTGGAAGCGTAAATAACTCGTTTAAGAAATGCTAAATAAATCATTACTTGTTAATTACAAACATTTGTATCTTTTACTTTCCTTAACCCAGTCAGCCACAAGTTCTCGTGCGTGCAAATTCTTCATCCTTGGTTCTCAATCTGTTCATCGTTTTCTCGTACATGTACCTACACCACAAGTAATACGTGAGCCTACAGACCAAGTAAGGAATTTGGGTTATGCAGTATGCTATGCCTCTCTTTAGTTCTTTTGGAATGGGTGTAATACCCTGATATTTTTAAGTTGGACAAACATCGAAGTATTAGCGAGTACGTGTTCGGAACGTTAAGTCTAGGGGTATTCCCGGTAACATTTTCCCCATATACGTGATGTAATTATTACATTGCATATGTATACGTGTCATTAGGATAGTTGTTTGTGGGGAAAGTGTTACGCATAAGGGGTTAAGTAGGAAAAAGTGAGAAAAGTGTTGGACTTCCACTTGCGGATGACTGCAGACTACTCTACGTACGCTGTTCCTCATCCGCAAATCCATAGATCGCCATCCCAGTATTTTGGGACGACTTGAGGATGACGTCTTCACCTCCCAGAGGTCACCCCTACCTCTGTCATTGTTTCAGACAAGGCTGCGGACGCAGCCAAGTTCATGCGGACGCGGATTGCATCATTTGAGTTGAATTTCTCTAGACCTGGACACTTTCAGATGATCGCGGACGAGTCCAAATGAGGTCTCACCTCGTTGGATTTGCCTCTGTCGATTGTTGGGACAATTTGGACACCTGCAGACGCTACAGGCGAACGCCAAATGACGTTCGAACCTCGCCTGCAGAAGGTACAGACAGGACGAGGATGCCAGTTCTTGTCCGAAGCCACGAGTTTAACCTAAGGATTTAGCCTTGTGGATGACTGAGGACAAGACCTATGCATCCGCACTTGTCTAAATCGGCCCAGATCTGCGACAATAAAGGACTTAAAATCATAAGAAATCGATAATTAACCGATGGGAGGATGCGACCTCGACACGAATCCAACCCCAAACCACGCGAGCCGATCTTCCCCCTGTCCAGCCAACCTCCTCTATCCTCTAGCCATGATTTTGTCCCCTCCAGGTAAGTTAAGTCATCTCCCTTCATCTTCAACCTTCATTTTTCCTACGGGAGAGATGAGTTCCAGAGAGTGACCATGAGAGTGAGGAGCCGAGTGAGAGAGGTTCAAATGAGAGCTTCTGAAAGTAAGCTCCCCATGCGCGAGTTCTCTCCTTCTTGAGAGTTGAGAGTAGTCAGTGTGAGTGAGGAAGTTCCTGCGAGCAGGAGTGCCGTGAGTTGGAAGCTGTGGACCTGGAATTCCCCGAATTCCATGCTCTATGTACGATGAATTCCTAAAATACGTAATTAAAAGGTTGGTTTGGGGCAGACCCATTCTAAAGAATTAAAGAGAGGCATTTCGTACCGCATAAACCCATTTTCTTACTAGGTGTTTAGGCTCACGTCTTACTTGCGGTGTAGGTACACATACGTCCGGAGTCCTCATGAAATGAAGAAGCAGTTGGTGAGGGATTTGCACATGCAAAACTTGTGGTTGGCCAGGCTACGGGAAGTAAAAGACAATTGGGTTGTAATGTAATTAAATTACGTTTTTCCTAAATTGTAACTAAGTGTATTTCAATCGTTTAGTTTTCCTTTCTCAAACGAATTTATTAATGCTTCCGCAATGTTTTAATAAATGATTTGTTTTTAACGCTTCTAAATTTTATTAAATTTGATTTTTATAACGAGTTTTAACGAACGGTTTGATGTGCCCCAGGGCCCAATCACTCGGGCTCAAGCGAAGAAGCTTATCTCTTTCCTAACTCGTTTTTATTTTGTAGGTAATATCAAAGTTTGGGATTCTTTAGAGGAAACATCTCACGAAGACAAGGGAGTTCCTTTTCACGTTATCACATGGGTGCATTCACCACCCAACGGATAACTCATTATTTTCGCCTCGAAAGCTCCATGAAGTGTTGAAGGTTCAAAATGCAATATTAACATTTGGTCACCATCTTTGTTGATTTAGAAATAGGTTTGTTTCTGGAGATTTTAATTGGTTTCTTTATGTTGTTGTTGTCTTTTGTTAAGTGTTTGAGAGGTGCGCGGTTTGCATGCAAACCACGCCCTCATGCCGAAATTTTCACGTTAAGGTTATTTTGATCTTTTGCCATTATTTTTGTAAACACTAAGGGTTTATATACCCTCTTTTGGAATGAGAAGTCACTTTTGTTGAAATTAAGCCCTAGTCTTTTCCTTTGGTGGAGAAACACTCTCGGCACCCATCCTCCATAACCGATTTCATCCATAGCCCGAGCTCGGCCGTCTTGAAGCTTCTTGGCCAAGTTGGAAGGGTTACTAACCTCTCCAATACTCTCATTTTCAAGGTGTAGATTATGGTGTGAGGTTAGAAGAAGATCTTCCAACCCTTGGAGAGTGCTTACCCCGCGGTCAAGCCATTAGTCGCCCCTCTCACTAGGAGGCTCACGGACTCCACGGTTCCATCTTGGTTTTCTTGAAGTTCTTGCGAGTGGTTCTTGTTTCTTGCTGTTCTAATCTGCTGATAACAGGTTGTTACTATCCTATATGTTGAGTATTGTTGAAGGAATTATGTCAAGATCGTTTCTTTAGTGGATTTCTTGTTATCGCTAATCTGTCTTTGGATTTGGGGCTACTGGTTCTTTGCGATTGTGACTGATATTCGAAGCCTTTACAGACACCATTTCGACTTTGTTCCTTCTGATGATTTGTTCTATAATTAGTCAAGTTCCTTCCCTAAAAATTTAGTAGTCTTTGGATGTATACAGAGAGAGTTATCGCCGTTTAATTACAGGTTGTCAAATCTGCTCGGGTAAACCCTAGATTTCAGGATTGTATTGTTTTGATCATATCTTGAGATTCTGAGTGGATTTTGCATTGGATTTTTGACACGATATTTTTGGATGTGTTATTTTGGTGATCTCTAAAAATCAGCTATCGTTCACGTTTGGATTAAAAGATATTTTTCGTTTGAGGTTGCTGGTCCAAAAAATTATAGTTTTGTGGCCGATTTTCTATAAGTGCTCCTAGTGATCCTTGGAGCATATCACGGTTGGTAGTGGTTCGGATTAGGTGCACTCTGATTTTCTTTTAAAAAGAATTTTAAATTTTCTCGTATTTTAAAGAATTTACAAAAATCGGGGTCGTTACAATGGGTACACCCCAAACCAATCTTTTTCTTACGTTCGTTCATTCATTTACTACTAATACTTCGAGCGGGAGATTGGAGGAACCCATGTGTGATGGTATAGTTTCACTGGCTTCAAACATCCTATGTTTAGCTAGTCTCGTTCCCAATTAGGTATGGGTGTAGCCTAGATACCAAACTAGATCCAAACTACCCATCCGACCCCCAACTCCCCATCATTCATTCTTTTCTTTATCATTTTTCCTCACATAATGCATGTGAGTACCACCCCAAAGGTGGCACTTCCTAATTGTTTCTATTAGCATGATGCATGTTGATACATTATGACAGTACATTAACAATAATTGAATAGCGCATATAAAGGAAAGTAAATTACAATAATTGAATAGCGCATATAAAGGAAAGTAACGATAATTGAACATCGCATATAAGTGAATAACAGTAATTAAAAATGCATAGAAGAGAACAATCATAGCAGTGAATTAAAATATCGAATGGCATACTTGAATTTACAGAACACAACAGTAAAAGTATTAAACTAAGATCATAAGTCAACTAACTCTCCAAACAAATAAAGCATGCTTCACACATAAGTCAACTAACTATCCAAACAAATAAAGCATGCTTTACAAGAGTTTGACGGCATTAAATAGACATGGATAATAACATGAATCGAGTATAAGAAATTAGAACTAAAGGCAACGTGCATCTGAAGGTAAAGCATGATGTAACAATGTTGTTCTTAGCTAGAGTTAACAACTTAGTTCCAATTGTTATTCTAGTTAATTAAACAAGCATGGATAACGGGAATATCAATTCGATTAATGACTTAGTTCTTTGTTATAGTTATTGACCTAGTAAGTTAAACGTGTTCAGATTAAAGGAATAAAACTTCCAGTTAACATAGGGATATTAAACAATGGCAATCGTAGAACAATATATGCATCGAACAATAGGAATGACAAGAACAATATATGCATCGGATGAAGGAAATAACATGTAACAACCCGACTTTTTATAACTCTTTTTAAAATGCGTTTAATTTAAAACTTTTGTAAGACAACAAAAATCCTTATTAAAATCTCTACATACATATTAAATCAAAGTGTCACTAAAGCCGGACCGTTAAAACTCTTTTTGTTCTACCCACTATGAAAATCATTATAAAATCTTTTACCAAAATACAGAGGAAGTCAAATAAAGAAACATAGCGGGTTTATCAAAACATAGCGGAAGGGTAAATAATTTTTTTAAGGAAGAAATACTAAACAAAGCATTACACATTAATTACAAGCCACTTTATCTTTTAATCCTCTTAGCCAGACCAGCCACAAGTTCACGCGCATGCAAATCGTTCATCCCAGCTTTTTGAATTGTTCGTCATTTCCTCGTATATGTACCTACACCACAAGTAAGACGTGAGCCTAATGGCCCAATAAGGAAAAGGGTTTATGCAATATACTATGACTCTCTTTTGTTCTTTTAGAATGTGTACCGCCCCAAACCAATCTTTCATTACATTCGTTAGTTCTTTGGTTCTTACTCATACATCGAGCTAGAGACTGAAGGACCCATATGGAATAGTATAGTTAATCGGATCTAACCTTCTACTTGCTACTAGGTTCCCGGTCCCAATAAGGTTGGGGCTTCGCCTAGCTGCCAGACTAGATCCGCTACGCATCTGCCCCCTAACTCCCTTTTCTTCTTTTCCTTCATTTTCATAATGTTTTTACCTCACATAATGCACGTGTGAGTACAACCCCCAAGGTGGCACTCCCTATTTGTTTCTATTAGCATGATGCATGATGATACAGTATGACATAATTGAATAATGCATAGAAAAGAAAGTAACAATCATTGAATAACGCATAGGAATGAAAGCAACAATCATTGAATAACGCATAGGAATGAAAGTAATTAACCACAATTGAATAGCATATAAGGGAAAGTAATAACAATAATTGAACTGCGCATATAAATGAATAATCACGCATAATTGAAGGTAACAATAATGAACAATGCATATAAATGAGTATAATAATTGAAATGCATAAAAGGGAACAAATCATAATAGGGAACTAAAACAACCAATGACATGCTTGAATTACATAACAAAACCTTAAAAGAAACAATGATCAGATTATGCTATTAAACTAAGGTCATAAGTTAAACATGCTTCAAGTTAGATTACAACTAATTACTCACAACTATTCATACGAAAACACATGCGTATAACCACACTAAATAGACATGGATAACAATTAAATATAACAATTCAAACATGGATAAAGCATAAAGTTGATGTCCTAGTTAATTAAACATACTCAACAGAAGAACTATTAATTAGTTAAACATGCTCGGTGACAACTAATAGTCTAGTTATTTACATGCTTAGGGAGTAGTTCTATTAATGTTCTAGTTACTTAAACATGCTTTAACTTGTTAATCAAACATGATTAGATTAAGGGTTATTCTAAGTTACTTAAACATGCTCATATGATTAATTACAATTAGTAGTCTAGTTAATTAAGCGTGCTTAGAATTCTAGTTAATTGAATATGCTCAGTTTAGTTAAACGTACTCAGATTACAATTATTACACTAGTTAATTATCATGCTAAGGACGTAATTACAATTACAGTTATACTAGTTAATTAACAATCTCAAAAAGATTACGATTACAATTCTAGTTAGTTATCCTAGTCAATTAAGATGCTCAAGAAAGATTACGATTACTATTCTAGTTAGTTATCCAAGTTAATTAACATGCTCAAGTTCTAGTTGATTAAACATGCTTTCATCCTAGTTAACTAAACATGCTCAGATTAAGGGTTGTTGTTATAATTATTTAGTCTAGTTAATTGTTCATATTAGTGATTATGTTATTCTAGTAAATAGACATGCTCAAATTAGTGATTATTGACATGCTCAAGATAGTGGTTATTTACATCTAATTATCACAGAGGAATAGCAGAAAATACGAGTACAAGGGGCAAGTAAGACAATAAAAATACGTTCACCGAACAGAATCAACATAAGTAAAGAAAATCATAACTTATTCATGCTTACCATTCCATACTAGAAGGCTTAACATTAGGGGTTCTCACTCAAGCAGTAAACATTCCTCGTTTCTCGATGAAAGTAAAGCATTGAAATATAGAAGTGGCAGTAAAGAAAATTACAGAAACTAACAATAAGGAATTAACAACAACTAATATAATTGAACGTGCTTAGAATTCTTGTTAGTTAATTGAATATGCTTTGGTTAAGGTTAATGACTTCTAATTAGCACAGTAAATTAAATGTGCTAGGATTAGTTAAACATGCTCAAGTGAGTAATTACACTTAGTAGTTTGGTTAATTAGGCATGCATAGAATTCTGGTTAATTAAACACGCTCAAATTAGTTAAACTGTTACATTTACTATTCTAGTTAATTGGTTAATTAATCATACTCAAGGAAGTAATTATCTAGTTAATTATCATAAGGTTAAGGGTCATTATCACAATTGTTACCCTAATTTATTAGGCATGCTTAGATTAGGGATTATTGACTTCACAGAGAGTTCAACCCTAGTAATAACAAAACAATGTTAACCAAATATTACAAAAAATAAAACAATACCAGAATTCACAGAATAGGATCTTCGTCTTAGTTCATCATTCTTTACTTCAGAGGTCATCATTCCATCATCAAACACTATCAACTAACAATGTCAACTAGCAGTAAGCACTATCAATTTCTTTATCAAAGTAAAGCATGTATTGCGGTAAAGGAAATTACACAGAATTAACAAAGAATATCAACACAAAGAAACACTACTCACACACACTACTTGTTGGTAGGGCCTACACTAGCCAAGACACCCAAATCCTTAGTCTAATAAAGACTCAACTCACGAACATCAAACTCCTAGCTCCTAGCTTCACACCACAACAGCTCCCAGCTCACAGAGCACTCTCACTCACAAGGGTAAGCTCACACAATTCATCCAGGCAATTTTTCTCTCAGAGGAACCCTCTCTAGCAGGAACCCTCACGCAGAAAGGGAAAGTTGGACTGAAAATGGAAGAGTGAAGAGAAGGAATAGCTTACATTGCAGAGAGGGAACACACGTACACCTAGGGGCAAGGGAGCAATGGCATCTAGCATGGGGAGGCATGGCATCAGGCATGGGGGAGCAACTTTGTGGTTGGCTAGGTGGATAATAAATTGCTAAACGACAAAAGCCCTAATATTTAAATCCCTAATTTCTTGCAGATCTAGGATTTTTTGGATGAGAGGATTCATCCTAACCTCGTCCATGTGCGTCTGAAACATACTATTTCTCTTAACAGAATGCACTTCCGGACGAAGGATGGTGTCCGTACCTTTGTCTGCACTCATCTGAATCCGTCATTCTGACGAAGAATGGTGTCCGTATTCAAGTGTCTGCACCCGTTCGAAAGTGTCTAGAAATTGTACAGATTCAAAATCGTGGCGTCCACGTTCTTCCGCACTCGTTCGGCCCTCGTCCGAAAAGTCAGGCTGGAGGCAGGGGACAAATTGGGACGCGAGGACTTCGTCCTGCGTCATACCAAAGTGCTGGGACGGCATTCCATACATTTGCAGATGAGGAACATCGTCCGCGAGTCATCCGCACGCGTCCAAAAACGTCTAGTCCAGCACTTCCACATACTTTCCTACCTAAATTTCATCCCATAACATTCTCTCTATAAATACACGTCATAAAATAACACTTATAAAAATACAATGTAACATATTAATTTGTTCAACTTTAATTACATCACGTATACGGGAAAAACATTATCGGGGTATTACATACCTCCCTCCTTATAAAAATTTCATCCTCGATATTTCCTAAACCATGCATCAAATCTCTTCTTCGGCTATCCCATTTGATGATATAGTTTCCTTAATACCCTTAGACTTCATTCTATCTAGAATAGTTTGTCCAACTATTGCTATTGGATTAGCTTGACTACCTCCAAAACGCATCCTTTTATACCAAAAAGTCGTTCCAACCTTCAAACTCACTCCTAGATCACATTATTCCTGCATCTGTTCCAGTAGAAAACACCTTAATCCAACCATTCTTCTGTTTTCTCCCAGTTCAAACCCGAACATCAAGAGCAGAATGATAGCTTTCTTATATCCAACAATTTCTTCAATCCAATGAACACTTCACCATTGCCGCTCAACTCTTGAATTTGCAACATTTTTTCTCCTTAATTTGACGTTCCTCATCAAACTTGTTACCATTTCCATGTGATTCAACGCCAAGGAAGAGTCTCCTAAATCTTTGTACTGCCAAAAGACTCACTACCTAATGTTGAACGCACATTTCCATCACTGTTTTTCCCTATTCAAGTCCATTACACTTCACAACTTGAGTGCAAGCACGTGCAACCTTCCTCTCTCAATTCACTACTTCATCATGCTCAAATGCACTCTCCACCATTCAATCCGTCTATCCAAGGTTTTTCGAGTTATGACTACACCGTTCCATGGCTGAGTTGGACGGGTTCTATCTTGCTTCGCATTTTTGTATCTGTAATCATTTATGTTTCTATTTTAGTTTCCGTTTCTGTATTTGTTCCTATTTTCGTTTTTGTTTCTGTATCTGTTGCCTTTTCTGTTTCTGTTTCCATTTCCATTTCCATTTTTGTATCTGTTTCTGTTTCCAATTTTCTGTATCTGTTTCTGTTTCTGTTTCCGTTTCTGTTTCTGTTTCTGTTTCCATTCCCAAAAATTTATTTCTAGAAACTTCATTCTTGTATCTATTTTCGTTTCTGTTTCCGTTTCTATTTTCTTCTCTGTTTCTGTTTCCATATCTATTTCCGTTTCTGATTTCATTTTTGTTTCCTTTCTGTTTCCATCTATGTTTCCTTTTTCTGTTTCAGTTTTAGTTTTTTTTTCTGTTTCTATTACTCATTCCTGAAGAAGTTCAACCGATTGCCTCCGCCTTTACCGTGCAGTTGTATAGTCACGTCCTTGGTTATCCTAATTGAGTCTGCCCGGAGAACTTAACCCAAGTCTAACGTAAGTCCTATTATCCATTTGAATACTAATCCAAAGAATCCACCTCCCAACGATGGACAGGAAATACCTAATGTCGGAGTTCGCCGTTAAAACTAATCCAAGTTGGTCATACAATTAGAATAGACTTTCCAATCTCTCGTCTCACCTAAGCGTATTCCAAGCTCGGCATTGTGGACTGTGAGTAAGACACTGAGTATTTAACTACCCCCCATTAAAAGTCCAAAATGCTCTCTCGATTCATTCTCAAAGGTTCTCCTAATTTGGCTTTTTTCTTAATGTTTCGCCTTCCCTTAACTAATCTATCCCCTATGTAGTCCGTTGTAACCGAGGTGACCTCATTTATCTATCTAGTGGATCTAGTTTACTTGGCATTTTTCTTTCCACTTATCTTCTCTTCCCTATTTCCAAAAATTTGGGCTGAATCTCTCCTGTTTTTACACTCTCCCAAAGCAATACATCCTGCATAAAAATCACAAACAGTTCCAGAAAGTTAAATATCTAACAACATTTACTTATCGTCCTACGAACACATCTGAAATCCAAAATATATTGGGGTACACATCCAAAATACAAAACACTTAGTCACTAAGTTTACTTAGTCCACTATCTCCTAACAATGCATTCACAAAAATAGGATAATGGAATCATACATGTTAGTAAAGGATTAAGGAGTATACTTACAGTGGATGAAGTATTTTCTACGTCGAGGCTTGTGCTGGCAGACAGGCAGGCTACAGAAATAGTTTTACATTTGATACCAATGGTATAAGAGCAATTTACAAAAATCATTTTTAAAACCTAAATTGCTCTATTACTTTGCTCTGATACCAATTGTATGGACCCGACTTTTTATAACTCTTTTTAAAATGCGTTAAATTTAAAACTTTTGTATGATGACAAAAATCCTTACGAAAATCTCTTTATATTAAATCAGAGATCATCACTAAAGCTAGACCATTAAAACTCTTTTTATTCTACCCGCTATGAAAATCGTTATAAAATCTTTTACCAAAATATAATGGAAGTCAAATCAAGAAACATAGAGGATTTATCAAAACATAGCAGAAGCGTAAATAATTCGTTTAAGGAAAAAATACTAAACAAAGCATTACACGTTAATTACAAGCCACTTTATCTTTTACTCCTCTTAACATGACCAGCCACAAGTTTCCACGTGTGCAAACCCTTCATCCCTACTTTTTGATTTGTTCATAGTTCCCTCGTATATGTACCCACACCATAAGTAAGACGTGAGCCTAATGGCCCATTAAGAAAAAGGATTTATGCAATATGTTATGCCCCTCTTTAGTTCTTTTGGAATGGGTACCGCCCCAAACCAATTTTTCATTACATTCGTTGGTTCTTTGGTTCTTACTCGTACATCGAGCTGGAGACTGAAAGACCCATATGGAATAGTATAGTTGATCGGATCTAACTTTTTACTTGCAACTAGGTTTCCGTTTCCGACAAGGTAGGGGATTCGCCTAGCTGCCAGACTAGATCAGCTACCCATCCGCCCCCAAACTCCCTTTTCTTGTTTTCCTTCATTTTCTTAACGTTTTTAACTCACATAATGCATGTGTGAGTACCACCCCCAAGGTGGCACTCCCTATTTGTTTCTATTAGCATGATGTATGATAATACAGTATGACATAATTGAATAATGCATAGGAATGAAAGTAACAATCATTGAATAACGCATAGGAATGAAAGTAACAATCACTGAATAACGCATAGGAATGAAAGTAACAATAATTGAATAATGCATAGGAATGAAAGTAATTAACCACAATTGAATAATGCATATAAGGGAAAGTAATAACAATAATTGAACTGCGCATATAAATGAATAATCACGCATAATGGAAGGTAACAATAATGAACATCGCATGTAAATGAGTACAATAATTGAAACGCATAAAAGGGAACAAATCATAGCAGTGAACTAAAACAATGAATGACATGCTTGAATTACAGAACACAACCTTAAAAGGAACAACGATCAAATTATGCTATTAAACTAAGGTCATAAATTAAACATGCTTCAAGTTAGATTACAACTAACTACTCATAACTATTCATATGAAAACACAAGCGTATAACGACATTAAATAGACATGGATAACAATTAATATAACAATTCAAACATGGATAAAGCATAAAGTTGATGTCTTAGTTAATTAAACATTATCAACAGAAGAACTATTAGTTAGGTAAACATGCTCGGTTATAACTAATAGTCTAGTTAATTACAAGCTTAGGGAGTAATTCTATTAATGTTCTAGTTACTTAAACATGCTTTAACTAGTTAATCAAATGTGATTAGATTAAGGGTTATTCTAAGTTTCTTAAACAAGCACATATGATTAATTACAATTAGTAGTCTAGTTAATTAAGCGTGCTTAGAATTCTAGTTAAATGAATATGCTCGGTTAAGTTAAACGTACTCAGATTACAATTATTGTACTAGTTAATTAGCATGCTAAGGGCGTAATTACAATTACTGTTATTCTAGTTAATTAACATGCTCGAAAAGATTACGATTACTATTCAAGTTAGTTATCCTAGTCAATGAACATGCTTAAGAAAGATTACGATTACTATTCTAGTTAGTTATCTGTGTTAATTAACATGCTCAAGTTCAAGTTGATTAAACATATTTTCATTCTAGTTAACTAAACATGCTCAAATTAACGGTCGTTGTTACAATTATTTAGTCTTGTTAATTGCTCATATTAGTGATCATGTTATTCTAGTAATTAGACATGCTAAAGATAATGGTTATTTACATCTAATTATCACAGAGGAATAGCAGAAAATAGCAGTACTAATGGCAAGTAAGACAATAAGAATACGTTCACAAAACTGAATCAACATAAGTAAAGAAAATCATAACTTATTTATGCTTAACATTCTATATTAGAAGGCTTAACGTTGGGGGCTCTTACTAAAGCAGTAAACATTCCTCATTTCTTGATGAAAATAAAGCATTGAAATATAGAAATGGCAGTAAAGGAAATTATAGAAACTAACAACAAGGAATTAACAACTAATATAATTAAACGTGCTTAAAATCCTAGTTAGTTAATTGAATATGCTTAGGTTAAGGTTAATGAATTTTAATTAGCACAATAAATAAATGTTCTAGGATTAGTTAAACATGCTCAAGTAAGTAATTACACTTAGTACTCTGGTTAATTAGGCATGCATAGAATTCTAGTTAATTAAACATGCTCGGATTAGTTAAACTGTTACAGTTACTATTCTAGTTAATTATTTAATTAATCATGCTCACGGAAGTAATTATCTAGTTAATTATCATCAGGTTAAGGGTCGTTATCACAATTGTTACCCAAGCATGCTTAGATTAGGGATTATTGACTTCACAGAGAGTTTAACACTAGTAATAATAGGACAATGTTAACCAAATACTGCAGAATGTAAAACAATATCATAATTCACATAATAGGATCTTCATCTTAGTTAATCATTCTTTACTTCGTAGGTCATGATTCCATCAGTAAAAAATATCAACTAACGATGTCAACTAGCAGTAAGTACTATCAATTTCTTTATCAAAGTAAAGCATGTATTGCGGTAAAGGAAATCACACAGAATTAACAAAAAATATCAACACAAAGATACAATACTCACACACACTACATGTGGGTGGCGCTTCCACTAGCCAAGACACACCAAAATCCTTACCCTAATGAATACTCAACTCACGGACAGCAAACTCCTAGCTCCTAGCTTCACACCATAGCAGCTCCCAGCTCATAGAGCACTCTCACTCACAGGGGGAAGCTCACATAATTCATCTAGATAATTTTTCTTCCCGGAGGAACCCTCTCTCTCAGGAACTTTATTGCAATAAGGGAAAGCTGGACTAAAAGTGGAAGAGTGAAGAGAAGGAATGGCTTACATCGCAGAGAGGGAACACACGTACACCTAGGGGCAAGGGAGGAATGCCGTGCAGCGTGGGGAGGCATGGCGTCCGGCATGGGGGAGTGACTTCGTGGTTGGCTAGGTGGATAATAAATGGCTAAATGACAAAAGCCCTAATATTGAAATCCTTACTTTCTTGTAGGTCTAGGATGTTTCAGATGCGAGGATTCATCCTGACCTCATTCGCGTGTGTTTGAAACATACTATTTCTCCCGACAAAATGAACTCCAAATGAAGGATGGTGTCCGTACCTTCGTCCGTACTCATATGAATCCGTCATCCGGACGAAGAATGGCTTTCATATTCAAGCGTCTACACTCGTCCGAAAGTATCCAGAAATTGGACAGATTCAAAATCGTGGTGTCCGCGTTCGTTCGCACTCGTCTGGCCCTCATCCAAAAAGTCAAGCTGGAGGCAGGGCAACGTCATCCGCAAGCATCTGAAAATGCCTAGTCCAACACTTCCACACATTTTCCTACCTAAATTTCATCCCATAACATTCTCCCCATAAATACACGTCATAAAATAACACGTATAAATACGGAATGTAACACATTAATTTATCCAACTTTGATTACATCGCGTATACGGGGAAAACGTTATCGGGGTATTACATAATAGCATATAATTAACACCAAGATATTTAAACTAGATAATAAGTCAACAATAAAGAACATAACAAAATCATTGTTAATGAAACTCTTAGCTCATTCATGCTCATCGGTTCATCATTCTAGACTACAGGACTTAACATCAAAAATTAGCATCCACGCCTTGAGCATTCATGACATTCAAGCATTAAGCATTCATCACTTCTTTATGAAAGTAAAGTGTTGATCTTTATCAAAGTAAAGCATTTGCAGTAAAGAGAATTATAGGACACTAACAATAAAGAAATCTACACAACTCACGCACACTACTTGTGGATAAGGCCTCCACAGGCCAAGACACTATCCAATCCTTAACCTTAATGAAGAACCCAACTCACAGACAGCAAAGGTAGCAGCTCACTCCTCAACTTATAGAGCTTCACAATCACCGACACGTAATACATTAACTCACAGACACTCACAATTTTACTAGAAGATCACACTTTCTCACACATAGGGGGAGTCTCTTACTCTCATAGGAGACTCACACGTAGGAAAAAAAGATGGACTCACAGGGGAAGAAAAACTGGACCAGAAATGTAGAAAAGGATGACTTAATTGTAGAGCCATACTAGGGAGGACACACCTGTACTTTGAACGAAGAGGGAAGGGTGTGGTCGACGTGGAGAGGGCGTGGTTTGGGCACGGGGAGATCGCCTCCCAGTCTCCTTAGTGCATATTCAATTGCAAAACGACAAGAATTCCCCTTATTTTAAACCCTAATTTATTCACAGGTCTAGGATGTTTCAGTCAAGGAGGGTCGTCCTTGCATCGTCCGCGTGCATCCGATAATCACTATTCTTCAGCCAGATTTGCAGTTATGGACAAAGGATGGCCTCCTTGCCTTCGTCTGCATTCATCCAAATCTTCCATTCAGATGAAGAAAGGCGTCTGTATCAACCGTCTGCATGCGTCTGAAACTGTCTAGAATTTGGACAGATTCAAAATCACCGCATCCGCATGCATCCGCACTCATCCGCATTTGTATGCAAAGTTGAGTTAGGATGCAAAATCTCGTCATGCATCGTCCCAAAAGGCAGGGATGATGTCCCATGTGTTTCCAGACGACAAACTTCATCCCTGGTGTCGTCAGCCATCATCCAAATCGTCACATTCCATCTTTTCTTCAAATTTTCATACTATACTTTTATCCCATAATATTTTTCTCATAAATACACATCATAATTTAATAGGTATCGATATACAATGTAATATATTAACTAACCCAACTATTAATTACATCACGTATATGGGGAAAACGTTATCGAGGTACTACACACAAGGTCACCCTCGAATCTACCATTTCTAAAATACACAAAAAAATATATACTTAGTCACCACTAGTTCACTCATCCCCCTCATTGTTTTCCTACAAGTCAAAGACTTTCTTGAATTCCTTTCTCCATTCATCAGACAAGATGGGACAATATCGGGTGATGTGTCTAAACCTTTTGCATCTGTAACAATGCCCTGAACCTAGCAAGCATATCCCATAGTGAATCTTGGCACATTGTGGACATAGCTCCTTCCGTGGTGTCACAACCGTTGGTATCCTTAGCAATAGCGTTTACATGAAAGCGATTCTGATCCTCTTGTTGCTCTCCATCCTCCAAGGGTCTCTTGTTCCTTGTAGTGCTCGGTTCTCCTTCCTCCCTTGGCAGCGACAACACGTCTTCCACAAACTTCTTATTGAATGTCTTAAATCCTTCTACAAAGGTCTCAATGAGTCGGAACTGACTTTCTATGTAATCCATCAACTGATTGACTATCTCATTCTCCTTCTTTCCTTCTCTCTCCATGATATCTCCTAACAATTTATTCGCAAAAATAGGATAAGGAATCCTGTGTTAGTAAAGTAGTAGGGAGTATACTTACAGTAGATGAAGTATTTTTCACATCGAGGCTTGTGCTGGCAGGCAGTTACATAATCAGTTTTAAAATGCAGTTACTTTGATATCAACTATGTTAGAGCAAAACTGTATCAGAGCAATTTTCATAATCATTTTTAAAACACACTTGCTCTAATACCAACTGTGACGACCCGACTTTTTCTTACATTATTAAAATGCGTTAAAATTTAAAACTTTTCTTTTCTTTTGTAAATAGCGGAAAATCCTTTTCAAATTTATTATAGTTCTATCAAAAAGTCAGACTGTCAAAACCCTTTCGTAATACCCACTATGAAAATCTTTATAATTATAAAATCATTTATCAAAATGTAGCGGAAGCCAAATCAAGAAACATAGTAGATTTATCAAAACATAGCAGAAGCGTAAATAACTCAATTAAGGAGTACTAAATAAAGCATTACATGTTAATTACAAATATTTATATCTTTTACTTTCCTTACCCCAGCCAGCCACAAGTTCCCACGTGTGCAAATCCTTCATCCTTGCTTCTCAATCTATTCATCATTTTCTCGTACATGTACCTACACCACAAGTAATACGTGAGCCTAAAGGCCCAGTAAGGAATTGGGGTTGTGCAGTATGTTCTGCCTCTCTTTTGTTCTTTTGGAATGGGTACCGCCCCAAACCAATCTTTTCATTACGTTCGTTCATTCATTCATTC
>CM039478.1:25815781-26016788 GCA_022433065.1 Begonia loranthoides
ACTCCCAATCATTCATTCTTTCATTCATTCTTTTCTTTATCATTTTTTCTCACATAATGCATGTGAGTACCAGCCTAGAGATGTCACCCCCTACTTGTTTCTATTAGCATGATGCATGTTTATACATTATGACATAACATTAATAATAATTGAATAGCACATATAAAGAAAAGTAAATAACAATAATTGAATAGTGCATATAAAGAAAAGTAAATAACAATAATTGAATAGTGCATATAAAAGAAAGTAATGATAATTGAACAATGCATATAAGTGAATAAAAGTAATTAAAAATGAATAAAAGAGAACAATCATAGCAACGAATGGCATACTTGAATTTACAAAACATAACAGTAAAAGAAACAGCGATTGGAGCTATTAAACTGAGATCATAAGTCAACTAACTGTCTAGAAAACTAAAGCATGCTTCACACATAAGTCAACTAACTATCCAAACAAATAAAGCATGCTTCACAAAAGTATGACGACATTAAATAAACATGGATAACAACATGAATCGAGTATAAGAAATTAGAACTAAAGGCAATGTGCATCTGAAGGTAAAGCATGATGTAACGATGTTGTTCTTAGCTAGAGTTAACAACTTAGTTCCAATTGTTATTCTAGTTAATTAAACATGCTCAAAGTAATAAGTACGATTACTAGTCTAGTTAATTAAACATGGTCAGAATTCTTGTAAATTAAACATGCTCGGATTACGGGAATATCAATTCGATTAATGACTTAGTTCTTTGTTATAGTTATTGACCTAGTAAGTTAAACATGTTCAGATTAAGGGAATAAAACTTCTAGTTAACATAGGGATATTAAACAATGGCAATGGTAGAACAATATCTACATCTAACAATAGGAATGACAAGAACAATATATGCATCGGATGAAGGAAATAACAACTTATAATTAACATTGAGATATTTAAACTACATAGCAAGTAAACAATAAAGAAAATAACAGAATCATTGTTAATGAAACTCTTAGCTCATTCATGCTCATCGGTTCATCATTCTACACTATAGGACTTAACATCAAAAATTAGAATCCATGCCTTAAACATTCATCAAATTCAAGCATTAAGCATTCATCACTTTTTTATCAAAGTAAAGCATTGATCTCTATCAAAGTAAAGCATCTGCAGTAAAGAGAATTGCAGGAAACTAACAATAAATAATTCTACACAACTCATGAACACTACTTGTGGGTAGGGCCTCCACAGGCCAAGACACTACCCAATCCTTACCCTTAATGAATAACTCAACTCACGGACAGCAAAGGTAGCAACTCACTCCTCAGCTTACACAGCTTCACAATCACCCACACGTAACACACTAACTCACAAACACTCACGATTTTACTAGAAGATCACACTTTCTCACACATAGGGGGAAGCTCTCACTCTCGTAGGAGACTCACACATAGGAAGAAAAGATGGACCTGCAGGGGGAGAAAAACTGAACCAAAAATGCAGAAACGGATGACTTAATCATAGAGCCATTCTAGGGAGGAGACACTCTACTCTGAACAGAGAGGGAGGGGTGTGGTCGATGTAGAGAGGGCGTGGTCTGGGCATGGGGAGATCGCCTCCCAGTCTCCTTAATGCGTATTCAATTGCAAAATGACAAGAATTGCTCTTATTTTAAACCCTAATTTATTTGCAAGTTTGGGATGTTTCGGACGAGAAGGGTTGTCCTGGCCTCGTCCGCGTGCGTCCAATAATCACTATTTTTCAAGAAAATTTGCACTTTCAGACAAAGGATGGCATCCTTGCTTTCATCTACGTTTGTCTGAATCTGCCATTCGGATGAAGAAAGGTGTCCGCATCAAGCGTCAGCATGCGTCCGAAACTATCCAGAATTTGGACAGATTCAAAATCACTGCGTTCGGATGCATCTGCACTCGTCCATAAAGTCAATTTAGGACACAAAGCCTCATCCTGCATCATCCCAAAAAGCAGGGACAACATCCCATGTGTTTCCAAATGACAAACTTTGTCGCTGGTGTCGTCCGCCATTATCCGAATCGTCAGATTCCACCTTTTCTTCACATTTTCATACTATATTTTTATCCCATAGTATTTTTCCCATAAATACACGTAATAATTTAATACGTATCGATACACAAGGTAATATATTAATTAACCCAACTATTAATTACATCGCGTATACGGGCAAAACGTTATTAGGGTATTACACACAAGGTCATTAAGACAATCTGTAATTTCCCAATGTCAAAACTATGCAATTCTGTCATTTCATGCTATTTATCAATTTTCTCTAATAAAATCTCACATATATTCAACTAAAGTTCTTTAAGTCATAGAAAAAACTATTCTTACCTCCAAAGGGTCAAGGCATGAGCACTTTTCTAAGAATTTCTTCTTCTCCCCAAGTGTTTCTTTTCTCTTTTCCTCTCTCTTACAATTCCTATCACCCCTCCCTTTTCTTTTTCTTAACAAAACATGTCTTTTTCTTTAAGCCTTTCAGCCATATAATAGCCTCAAATGCATGAGGAGTCATCCCCTCTAGCATTTAAATGCTTACTAACCACTTTTCCTTTAATTAAAACATGACATGAATCCTAATTTAGATGACTCTTCTCATTCACGGTTGATTACTCCTTCATTTTTGGTCAACTGTAAACCTACCTAAGACTCAACTATCTCATTTTGTTACAATTTTAGTCAACCACAAATTTGATTTTGGGCAACTGCAAATCTACCTGAGAGCCATAAGTTTCAATCTGTCACAAATATGGTTGAGCACAAATTTATTTCTAGGTGATCGCAAATCTACCCGAGTGCCACAAACCTTGATTCTGATCATCCAATCCAAGCCCTCATTTGTACATGTGGACATCCTCTCCCAATCCAAAAATTATCCTTCTTAAATAGAATCCCTCAATCCTTTAATCCATCATTGTTTTCATTAATTCATCCTTAATATCAACTAATCCTTACCCTTAATAATCACACATAAACCTTCATGCTTAAATGTCGCTTAAACATAATCCTATTACAATTTGTATGATAAAATTAGGGATATTACATAATATCATCTGTTTATAGATGTTCCCAATCTAATACATCCATCCATATAGGGAAGAACTATCCAAAACTTGTGATGCTCTTGTTATTACTCTTCTAATACTAGAAATCTACTTACTTTTTATGTTTTTGTCAAAGCTTGAGAAGCCTGGAGACGAGCTAGGGTTGTTACTACAAGTCTTGAGGGGTAACAATAGGCTCTAATAGATGCTTCAACAATAAAGCATAACTTCTTTTCTTACTCACTTTTTGAGAGTTCCCCCTCAATATAATATCACACTCTTTCCCACTAACACAATCATCTTCTTTTGAGTTGCATAATGAATAAAGCTCATTGTTTAGATATGCCGAGATCAAATGCACTTCTATAACAACTTCATGATCAAATGCACATTGCTCATCAGCTTGGACTACTGAAATAGGCTCCAACTCCATTTTTGATACTTTTTCGTTCATGGATGGTGTTTAGGGATTTAAGGTTGCTGCTTGCTCTCATAGAGGACATCCTTACTAATTATATAGATGGTGTTGAAGGTCGTTCAATGTCATCATTTAGTATTAAGAGACGCCCATGGATTATGACTAACTTTCACAGAAGAAGGCACGTTTCCGCCATGGAAAGCATATGTTCCGCAAATGGAAACTTTCCTTCTGCTGAGGAAAGTAAATCCTTGGATGCACCAGAAGGCACATTTCTACCAATGGAAACTTTCCTTTCACTAGAGAAAGTAATTCCGTAGATTAGGACTTAGTTTCCACAGTGGAATGAATATTTTCGTTGCAGAAAGCAAGTTCTACTTCGTGTACTAGTCCATTGCGAAAAAAAAATTGAAATTTTTTACGTAAAACATGACAATAATGTTTGCTATGTTCATTTTCCATAGTTCAGTATTTCATTTGTTAGCAAAAATTGTTTAGTATTTGTCTTGTCACTGATCCCATAGTTAGTGTGGTTGTTTTATTAATTTTCCTTAATTCTAATACTTTTCATGTGGTTGCCTATTTTTTTTCCTTGATCATTTCTCATTTTTTAAAGATCTTTTGTGTAAACTAGCCTTTTGATAGATTACATCATTGCATAAAAATTATCTATTTATTAACAACTCAGTCCTCTTTTTATCTTCTGAATTTCTTTTTCATTACAGCTTGTATAGGAGATAATTATTTCTTGAATTTGCTATTTGCAGTAGGCATTTCAATGATGACCTATAGACTAGGGATTTAGATATAAAAATTTAGAAAATTTGGATGAGAAAATTGAGCACAAACTGGTAAAATTAAGCCCAAATCGAATTGAAAACCGAGTCCAAATTAAAATAAAAAATCAATCGAATTAAGGAAAATGGAAAACTGTGGTTTGATTTTTAATCAAATTTTAGGTTTAGTCAGTTCGGTTTTGATTTTCCCTTTCTAAAACCAAACCGAGTTGTTTCATTTCTAATGCAATCCAAAACCAAGTCGAACGGAATTGATTCCATACTTAGAGTACAAATATTAAAAATTATATAAAAATATTAAATTATCAATATTAGACAAGGTATCAATCTTAAAACCTTTCTAATGAACCAGCATGGTGCTCTCTCTCTCTCTCTCACTTGTCATTTCATTGCCTCTATTTCATTCGCAAGACAAGCATTTTCATTGTTCAAATTCTTGATTGATCTTAGAAGTCAAAAAGATTAAATCATTCTTCAATGTTCTATCTGACTTCTTCGTTTTAAGCTAGATTAAAATCTATTAATCTCCAAGGGCATAGTTCAACACCATACTTTTGTAGGGATTATTGTATTTCATCTTTAAATTTTGCATTTTACATAACAATATCTATATTTTTAGTCAATTGATCATTCTTTGCCTAATTCAAAACTCCACTGCAGCAAAAGCAATTTACGAATTACCAATTGAGTTGTTATCTTCTCTTATATACTTCACAGGAACTACAAAAAATTTTGGTTTCCCATAATCCAATTCATCATTGGACTCTTGGCTGGAGAAATCGGTTTGTGTGTCTTCTTTAATGTCGACATCGAGAAAACAAATAGACATTCATATCTACTCAATGGAAAATAGTGATAACAAAGATGATACACCAGCGGAAGGGATAAAGAAATAACTTGTAAAATAAGTCCTTGAAGTGTTGAAGTTGTAAATCAGTCAAAGGAGGAATTCTGCATTTGCGATTGATCAGGCGGTTGATCGGGCAAATGATCGCGATCAACCTAAGCTCTAGTTTCCTAATTTGGCTGAGAATCACTTTTGGAAAGTGAACTTTGAAAGAGCATAACTCCTTTGTCTTAGAACTTTTTGAGCTGAAATTTTGACCACGTCTTCTTGAATGAATAAGAAAAGAATCCTTTAAGAACTTTGGAAATATTCCTCAAGAATTAGAAAATATACTGACAACACTCCAGGTGGTCGGATTTGGAAAGTAAGACAGCTTGCACTCCCTTTTGATGATTTTGCAGATGGATGCTTGATGGATGATTGGACACCACTTCACACAACCTTTCCCTAAAGAGTAGGGCTATCGATGCCACTAAGAAAACCCACTTAATCCTAAGTGAATGTCCACCTTGTGATATAACTCACACAAGAAGAACTTTGGATGTAACTCACCTAAGTGTTTAAAAAATGAATCACTCCAATTTCAAAATTAGCAAAAGATATTTTGTATTCAAACTCAAGTTGTCTTAAACATATGCATTAGGTGCCTTTATATAGCCTTTTACAAGGCATAAAATAATAATAAACTAATTAAGCAATAATAGAAATTAGAATAAGTTGTCCGATTTTCTACTTAATAGAAATTAGGTTAATTAACAAAAAGATTATTTAATTAATATCTTCCTTTCTTCTTCTCCAAGTCTAGAGGTCTTTTGGCAGCTATTCCTTGTTGAAATTGTCCACTTGGGTGGTTTTTCGATATCTTGATTTTCCTTGCTCTCCAAGTTTGGACAATTGGAGTTTCCTTAACTTTTTCTCTTTGTTCCATGGGCTTTTGACATAGCAAGTGAAGTCCACATTTAGCGATACAACTCATACTGGAAAGGTTAAGAAGTCAGCTACAATCTTCATGAAGCACACTATTTGAAATAATATCATTTGGAATGCCAAAATAGTCAAATACTATAACGACCCTGTTTTTATTTACTTTAAAATCATGTGAAATTTAAAACTTTTCTTTTTATATAAACATCAAATTATTCTTCCTTTATAAAACCCGATCATTAAAACTCTTTACTTAAAATACTTATCAATTTCAGCAGAAGCAATAAAATCCTTTTATGAATTGCAGTGGAAAACTTTAAGAAATAAAACATAGAATAAATACCATTCTTTCCCTTTTCGATTTAAATACAAAAATCTTTATAAAATATTTTTCTCTTTCTTACACTCTTTAGCCCAACCAGCCACAAGATCCACAAATGCAAATCCTTCATCAACTGTCTTTGACCAGTTCACTTGTTACTCGTACATACCTACATCACAAGACCTAAACTAATGAGCCTAACGCTCAGTAAGTGATAGGATGAAATACAATGCAGATGATATGCATGATCATACATTGCATTACAGAAGAGAACCGTATCTCTTTTGGAAGTCAGGGTGGAATACTCCCTAGAGTCTTGTGGCATAACCAGTCACTCCGATGAAGAGATATATCAATCGGGGGTGTTTCCACAAGCATGTATCCTCACTTTTGTTGAAGACGTTGGGGGTTTCAGGACGGGAGAAAGGTGAAACCTAGATTCCATGTAGCTAACTCTCTTCTCACATTGCTCACTACGTGGGAGGATCCTACTATATGGAAAGTCACCAATTCACCCGAACCCCCACACGCCTATTTACATATATTAATTATGTCATGTAATATGTTTGTGAATACATACAACCCTATATGATGATATAAATGTCTAGTAAACATATCATTAAAAGAACCTAAATCTAGTAAACACACAACATACAATCCTAATTCTTGCGATGTAGGGTCCAAAGACCAAAGCACAGTAAGTATCAACTTACCTGGCGTCCGTAGCGCATTTCAGAATTTAACGTTATCCTTCTTTCTTTAATACCTTCAAAGTCATTAAATAATTCATCATTAAAATCACATATCATTAACCTTACTTCTGCGACTCATTTCCTTAACAAATTCTAATATCTTAGCATGTGAAATTGGATAGCAACAACTCACAATAGTTGCTCATTCCATCAATGTGACATGATAATATAGAGAATTCACTTCACAAAACCAACAGTATTCCATCACAATAACTTATTTCTCATAGCAGAGTAAAGAACCATTTAACTCATCAACATATCTATCCTAATATTTTTATTATTAAGACAATATTCTGGCAGCAGAATTATCAACCTTACCATTATTCCATACTCATTCATAATAGAAAGCATAAATTCCTCAACCCATGAAGTATATCAATCCAAGAGGTAAAAACACAGAAACTCATTCTTAAACTACATGGCATATTCTTTTTGTTTTTATCGAAACAAAACTCATTAATGCAACGCCTCACTACTTAACATTATCATTTTCGCGCCAAACACAAAATCCGAACAACAAGAAAAGGCTCACCTATTACATAGTCTCTAATAGCCACAACTTGATTAACAACAGTTCAACTTAGCAATTAATAGACATCCAAAACAATGTCAATCCAATATCCAGATATTTACTATCCAACCGAGGCATCCTAATCTATTTCAACATTAAATAACCCATTCAATATAATAGCTTTCACAAGCTTCAAACCAACAACACCAACAGATTACTCAACACAGTACAAATCAAGGAGACAGTGATCTAATTCCACTAAAGAGCATTAATCCAAGGAACAATGAGCAACATCCAACTTATACACACTCAAAAATAGTCGACAAAAGCATCACCAAGTAATTCCCACATTAGATCAGATTACCACAACCAAAACAGGGAAGAATTCAATACCTGAAAAACATCCCAAAGCTAATTCCCAGCTTCATCTTTTCTCATTTTCTTCTCAATCATTTATTCATGGACTCATAGCACTCCAAAACCAATAAAGGACATTAATCATAATCAAAGCATACTCATCCTCCATTCTTAAGACAACTTAACAATAAAGATCAAGGAGAAAGCCTCCTCACCTAAAGAATTCACAAAGGACTCGTGACCACCTCCAGAGACCATCCGCCCACTCCATCATCTTCTCCTTTTCATTCGACCCAGCATCCTCATCACTCTGTAATATTACAGAGTACATCACTGCTGCCATTTATTTATAGCCGAAGAGAAGGATAGATGATCACACGTACCAATGGTCGAGGTCCAACCTGTTTATGCCACGTGGAAAGTCCTTAGCGTCAACTAGAGAATCAAGTGGAGTTTGCCAGAGTTGTAGCTGCAGGAACCAGCTCCGATCTGGGATCGTGATGGTACATTCGATCTGGGTCCAGCTCGAATGTACTATCACGGTTTAGCCCCCACCATCACCAACTCGTTTCTGCTCAATTCTAGCCGATGCGAATTCACAGCCAATTCAAATTGAAGGAACGCCCCAATCAGAATGTCATGGAGGAGAATTTGAATGGCAAAATTACGACTTACCATAGCCAAAAATCCGTGGCATCGTTGGGAGTTTCATTCCCGAGCCCTAGCTTCACAACTAGCGCTCCATCTGCTTGCCGGACAACGCGACGCTCGTTGCACATTAGACTTCGGCCAATGCACACCCGAGCCCCGCCGTCGTCTCTCTCACCGTCTTGCTCTCCCTCTCTCACCTTTCGTCTCCCTGTTTCTCTCGGGCTCTCTCTCTGTGTCTCTTCTCTCCATCGCTCAAATGGCCGAAAGGACATTTGATTTGAGATCCACACTGAACCGGTTCAGGGGTGAACCAGTTCATTTCCCCCCTTTCTTTAATTCTTATTTTCCTTTTTATTTAATCCATTTCCTCTTAATTTTATTTAATTCACTTAATCCTTCTTATTTATCTCCAATTAATTACACATCTATATTTATATTCTATCAATTGTGTCTTCGGTAATACCCTGATAATTATTCAACTAGTTCGAATACTCCCAATTATTTTCATATTTATCATTTTTAAATTCCTATATAAAAATCGGGATATTACAAATACGCGTCAAAGGTCAAAAGAAAGACAATTTTTGGATTGTCTTGCCATTTCTCTTTCATTGTTCTTGAACTTCCACTTATGTTTGACCTTGAATAACTCCATGATATTCTTTGAGGCTTGATCAATAATAGAATGGACCCGTAGTCCATAAATAGAGAGTTGAGAATAAGCTTAAATAGTACTTATTAGAATAATTTTTAGGAAAGACTATTCTTGACAATTTCCTTAGACAAAAGTAGCTTTCCAAGTAAGTTTCCAAATAAGGCTGAAGGGGTCACATATGGTCCCACTTTAAATCTAGTCTCCTCAGACAGAGCTTACTTACACAATACAATTACACTACTAACCGATATGAAAAATGATAGCGGATGTGATCCAAAAATAACAAGAATATTTTTCCCGCACTGTTATAATGTAACAGTTAAGAAGTAAGAGTAAGAATAACGAAAAGAGACATCGAGAATTTTCACATGAAAACTCAAATCAGGAAAAGAACCACGAGAACCGCGTTTAGAAAGATGTCACTGTGACAAATAGAATATATAATATTCTTCTAGAAACTTAATATTCTTGAGAATATTTACTAAGAGAAAATCACAACTCTTAGATTTCACAATGTGCGCAAATGCACATCACCTATTTTTCCCTCACACTCTTTCTTTTCTCTCCCTCAAAAATAATTCTCACTCTATTTTTCTCTCTACCTCCTTTTCTCCTGCTTCCCTTTTTGGATACACTTCCTTCATTAGAAACCCCTCTATTTATTGAGAGGAGTTCCTATAAAATGATTGAAAGCAGCAAGATCCAAAGATTTTACTACATAGGAAGATGTAGAAGAAAGAAATCCTCCTTTTGCTTCTTCAATTTATGAGCTAGGTCCCTCATCATAAAAGAGGGACACCCACCTCATAAATCTCCCTCTCCAGATTTATGATGAAGTAGGTTGAAGTCTTGTAGAGTTTCATTAGATTTTGTGCTTACTTTTCTGCAAGATCCTTTTCATCATGTCTAAGCCATTTTCATCCATATGAATCTTTTCTAGACACACATGCTTGTGCCCTACGCATCTTGTATCCAATGATACCTGATATCCATGTGTTGTGACTTCGAATAAAAGTTCAGATTCTTGCTCAAATGAATAACACTTTGACTATCACAATTCAAGATATATTTGTCTTGTTTATGACCTAGCTCTTTCATGAATTTTTGCATCAACAACACTTCTTTACAAGCCTATGAAGTTGTTATAAACTTAGCTTTCATTGTCGATAATACAAATGTTTTTCCACTTAGATTACAATGACACTACTGGCCCTACAAATGTAACCAAAATCCTAATGTTGATTTTCTGGAGTTAATATCTCTGGCCATAACTGCTTCACTATAACCTACTAACAAAGACTCTTTACTCCAAAAACAAAAAATTAATTTAGAAGTATCTCTAAGATACTTAAGAATTCACTTCACTACATTCCAATGCTCTCTGCCTAGATTTGATAGAAATGGGCTTAGTACTCCAACAGACTGTGAAATATTAGGTCTCGTACAAATCATAACATACATCAAGTAGTCAACTGCATAGGCATATGAAATTTTATGCACTTTTGTTTTTCTTTCTTCAATAAAAGGACTTTGTTTAGAAGTAAACTTGAAATGTTTAGCAAGTGGAGTACTAACAAGATTCTCCTTATCCATGTAGAATCATATGAGAATTTGCTTTATATATTTCTTCTACAATAGCCATAACTTTCCATTATCACGATTGATACTAAAACATCCTATTTTACATTTAGCTTTCTGTTAAAAATTTTTCTTTTTAAACTTATTTAAAAAACATGTGAAGGGAAAAACATAGTGAACAAAAGAAGAAGTTTTTATAAATATTAAAACATACAATCACAACTTTTAAAACTATTTAAAGCAAACATCATTAACATACTTTAAAACTAAACTGTTTAAAAAATTTACCACATTTAAAAATTGTTAAAAATTCTTGAAATACTTAAACACACTTTATTTCATTTCATGAGTCATAACCCACAAGCTCAATACGTGCCAGGTAACACAAGCGCTCATCGTGTAATGCTTCTTCCATGTACACTTCATTGGGATCACAATCATCACCTGCTGATGCACCAAGGGGTGCAATCGGGTCAAGAATGGAGGAAGGGTGGTTATTGGTTGGCACTAAAACAGAACAGCCAAAATGGATCCCTTGTACAAAATTGCTAAATGATAGAAGTTATGCACACGGTAATACCCTGCCTGAAAGGGTGATAATTTGGTAGTTTTTACTCAAAATGGAATGTGCACAAAACTCACACCTTTGATCCAAATGGCACCAAAATTGGCACACTTTACCCTTGATTAGTGATAAAATAAACCCCAAAGTCCAGAAAACAAATCACATAACAAGAATAAAAACAAAACTCAAACTTACAAGCTGGTCCAAGAATAGCTTTGTCTGTTACTCTTGACTTCAACGGATCCATTGTACAAAGGACCACTCCACCTTGCTTCAACGCTTGTCTTCTAATCCTTCACTCTGATTACCACCTCTCGAATAGTTGATGGAAGGTCTAGTGTAAGAATCCCACACCAAGACAAAGCAAGAAAGTGAGTGGGATAATTTTTGGTTTCACAATTTTTGGGTTTGAGCCCTAGATTAGAGATGGATTGTATAGAGAGAACTCTACACTAAGCCACGGGCTGTAGCTCAATAAAGACTTCAATCATCCATTCAAACAACCCTAAGGAAGCTTAAATACGTCTCAAGAGTTGCCCTATAACGTAAATTACAATTTTAACCTCAAAAGAAATAACAACCAACATGAGTAGTCGGCTAACACACTAGCCGAGTACAACCAACAACCAAAAATTTCACCAACATTAAATCAATCCCAAATTCATCCAAAAAGCTAGAAATTCATTAAACATAAAGTAAATACACATATCAAATTGTTGGAGAGACATATCTTCAGCTTCCTGCCCTCCTTAAGTTACAAAACTAGGATCTTCCACTTGGTTCTCGGGTTCACAGCCGATTGTGTGCAAGGTCTAGCCAAGTGATGAGATGTTTTGGACTTGCTTTATCTTCATGGCTTGACTCATCAACAAGACCCTTAGGTGTAACTTTACCTGCAAAACAAGGATTGTAAAGGGGTTACTAACCTACTTAGCCCAGGCCTTGTGGTGCATCATCCTCTTGGGGTGAATGAGGATTTGACCTTAAATCCAAGGCTTGACCACCCTCTTCCTTTTCTTCCTTTTTATCCACTCCAAGATATCTAACTTCAGATTGAGCCTTGTTTCCCTTCTCAATTGAATTTCCCACCATTTCATGCATAGGTCTCACTTTCTCAGACCATCTCAGATTGATGCAATTTTCTTCAATCTTGTGGACTTCTTCATGCATGTGTGACCAAAAGAACAAGCCCCTCATTGTTTCACATAGTTTCCCTTTGTCCAACTAATTTGATAGACTTCCACTATGAACTTCTTTCTCCATGATATGATAACCACTCTCGGGTTCATTAATGAACAATTTATACCCTAAACCTTTACCATTCACATAGAATTTCATAACCCAACCAAAACCAAAAACCTTGATATTCAATTCAGTCAAGAAGGAATGCCTTTGTAGTAGTGTACTAGCTCTTAATTTTGCTTCTCCTTCCTTGTATGTAATCATATAGGGAAAACTTTCTAGCAATTTATTCTTGGACACAAGTAAAGTGGATTTTTGTTTTCCCTTCTTCCTTTCTTCATAGTCCCTAGCAATTTGATCTGGTTGGAGAGGAGTTAGTTTTATGAATTTATCCCCGAACTTGAATGAATAGTAATTAGAGTAGCCATCATGTGTAAGCCTTTTATCATATTGCCCCGACCTCCTTATTAATAAGTGACTTGCACTCATAGGTAGTACATCACATAGCACATAATCAACATATCCTCTAATTGCAAAGGTTATGCATGCTTATTTGGACACCTTCACCTCTTCTCGGTCATTCAACCATTTTAACTTGTAAGGTTTTAAATGCATAATGGTTTCCAAGTCCAATATCTCAACAACTTCTTGGGATGCGACGCTGGTGCAACTTCCCCCATCAATAATAAGAGAACAAAGTTTATATTTGATCTTGCATCGACTATGGAAGAGGTTTTCTCTTTGATGCTATTCTTCTTGGGTTTGTGTGGTTAAAACTTTTCTTAGGGTCATAAGAAGTGGTCCTTCTTGAGCCAAAAAAGTTTCTTCTTGTGGTTCAACCTCTATACTAAGTGACTACATAGCTTCATCTTCACTTTCTATTTCTTTTGTGTCACTTCTCATCACCATAACTCACTTGTTAGGGCATTATGATGCAATGTGTCCAAGGTCGAGACACTTGAAGCACTTAATGTCCCTCAACCTTGGATTGGTGGCATCAACACTAGCCTTGTTTTTTTCAATGTCCCTGCCTTCATGTACCTTTAAAGTTCAGTTTCTATCATCATTCGTTGCTGGAGGTTGGTAGGGAGTTGCATTTTTTTGATAAGGCTGAGAGGTTGTTTCTTTCAATCTTTTTTTCCTTTGCCTTTCAATCTTTAAGGCCAATTTTATTTACTACATCATGCATTGTCTCAAAGGGTTGTAGCTCCACCAAATCACCAATCTCTTTATGAAGTCCCTTGATGAACCTAGCAATTGTTTGTTCTCTCGGTTCTTCCAAGTCACATCTAATCTTCAATGTCTCAAATTTGGTCAAGTACTCTTTAACGGATTGTGCACCTTGCTTGAGATTTTGAATTTGGAGGAAGAGTTCTTGTTTGTAGTGCATAGGAACAAATCTCTTTTTCATCTAGGCTTTCATGGTTCTCCGATTCTGAATATCCTCATACCCATTTCTTCTCCTTTGATCTTTGAGATCCTCTCACCACAAACTAGCATACCTGACAAGCTCTAAGGTGACCATTTATATCTTCACCATCTTTGGGTTTCAGCCCTAGATTGGAGACCGATTGTATAGAGAGAACTCCACACTAAGGCACGAGCTGTAGCTGAATAAAGACTTCAATAATCTACCCTAAGAAAGCTTAAATACCTCCCAAGAGTTGTCCTAAAGCATAAATTACAATTTTAACCTCAAAAGAAATAACAACCAACATGAGTACTCGGCGAACACACTAGCCGAGTACAACCAACAACCAAAAATTCCAACAATATTAAATCAATCCCAAATTCATCCAAAAAGCCAACAATTCATTAAACAAGAAGTAAAGACACATATCAAATTGTTGGAGAGACATATCTTCAGCTAGTTCTACTCCTTAAGTCATGAACTTGGGTGCAACTTTACCTGCAAAACAAGGATTGATAAAGGGGTTAGTATGCTCCTTGGCCTAGGCTCTAGAAACCGGGCCTTGTGGTGCATCACCTACATCATAAGATAAACTGTGAGCCTAATGGCCAGTAAGAGATCAAATGAAATGAGTAATGTGTGCTCATGTTGAATCCGTGCTTATGTCTTTCATGTTAGAAAAGAAGCTATCCTTTCTCTTCTTTAATCATAGTCCAAATATAGTTCAAGACATTGGAGATTTTTTGCGGAAAAGAATAGATACATCCTCAGGATCTAACCTGGCAGATCAATCACTCAATCCCGATGGGGGAAGAGATACATCATCTTGTAGTTTTCTCAAGTAGATTTGTGACGACCCGATTTTTCGTAACCTTTTTTAAAAATGCGTTCAATTGTTAAATTTTTATTAAACCACTAAAACCCTCCTTATTTAAAACTCTTTTAAAGAAATATCAGAGTGCGTCTAAACTGGACCGCTACTACTAACCTTTCGTAAATCGGGGTAGACTGTGAAAAGTCACAGTTATCAAAATCATTTCTAAAAAAACATAGTGGAAGCATAAAACATTTTTACAAAATCATTAACAAAATGTAGTGGAAGTGAATCATCATTTTAACAATTGAAATGTTGAACAATTAGATACAACTTAAATTATAAAACGTTTTCCCCTTTTTACCCTTTTTAGTCTAGCCAGCCCCAAGTCTACTCGCGTGCAAATCCCACATCACCTGCTTCCTTATTTGCTAGTGAATTCCGCGCATACATGTACCTACACCACAAGCAAATCGTGAGCTTAAAGGCCCAGTAAGAAAAAAGGTTTATGCAATATGATATGCCTCTCTTTAATTCTTTGGAATGGGTCCGCCCCAAGCCAATCTTTTCTTTACATATTTTATATAGCTCATACATCAAGCGGGTGGTTGGGGGATCCTATGAAAAAGGAAGTAGTCCATTGGCTTTTGATCAACTATGCTAGGCAGTTTCGTAGTCCCGACGAGGGAAAGGTAAGTTTTTTTTCCTCACTCAATGCATATGACCACCCCATGACGATATTCCTAATTGTTTCTATTTTTGTAATGCATGATGATACATTCTCAACCTAACATAATGCATGATGCATTGTAACCTCAATAATAACAAAATTGCGCACACAAGAGAACAATCACATTAGCAAACTAACGCAGCAAACGGTATAATGGACATTGCAGAGCATAGAAACAATACAAGAATATAGCAGTAAAAGAAACAATACATGAACATGCTATAAGTAATGTTGTCTAACATGCCGATAATTATGCTACTTAATTATTATTCTAAGTAGTCATCCTAGTAAATTTTCTTGCATAAAGAGAAAATTGCCATTACTACGTAGACGACCAATTAATTAATTAGTCGTTAGTTCACATAATTAGATTAATTAAATTGTTTACATGCTTGGTTGATTAACATGCTCTGGGTTCTAGTCTATTTAACATGCTTGAATTGACATGCTTGAAGATGAATAATTAATCAACATATTAAACATGCTTAGGTCTAGTTATTTACTCTAATTGATTACGTGCTCAAGTCTAGTCATTTATTGGTCAATTGTTCTAATTAATTGACATGCATCAAGACAAAGTCCTATACTTTAAACATGCCCAATTAGATAATTAACATGCTCAACTAGTTAGTTAATTAACATGCTCAAGAGTTAGTAATTAATTAAACAGCTAGCTAAACATACTCGAATTAGTTGTTTAACAATTAGTTAATTAATTAGATTACTTAGCATGCTCAACTTCCAATTAGGCTAATTACTCTACTTAATTAATGATTAAGCATACTAAATTTCTAATTAATAGTTCTTATTACAAGCATTAATACAAGCAGCTAAGATCAAAAGTTGTTTTAGTGTTAAATAAACATGCTTAGCTTGAGGAAGTAAAACTTCTAAGTCACACTAAGATATTAACCAATAACATAGCAAAATCAATAGCAGTAGTAGAATTCAATCCAAAACAGAACACTAATATTATTAAAGAAGCTATCATCATTCACACACTAAGTCATCATCATATTCAAGCATTGAACATTCGTCGCAACTTTAATCTCTATCAACGTAAAGCATCGGAAATCATAAACAGAGCTAACATGTCGAACCAAAGTATCTGAGTCACGGAACTCCCAATAAAACAAAGCTAATAATATAGAGATTTACAAAATTAACAGCAACAGGGGAATATAACAGGGTATTAAACACAGAGCTAACAACAACAAAGGACAGAGTTAACAACCAAGGAAATATTACAGAGCATTGGCAACTTAAAGCAGTAAATTGTAGGACCAATAATAATCTATAGAGTGCTAGCATTCTACACTATTAAGAAAAGAAATCTCTACAGCCAAGAAATTTTACATTAATCAACAATCAAGGAATCAACAAAGGAAATAACAGTAGAAAGTCATCCAAGGAAAACCAACACTACTCACGCATACATTACTTGTGGGTAGGGCTTAGACGGCCAAACACACCTAATCCTTACCACTAGTGAAGACACAAAACAGAGACAACAACTCTAGCTCACCACTCAGCTCACGGACAGTAGCAGCTCCAGCTCATGGTTTCTCAGCTCACAGGCGGCACTCCAACACACAGCAGCTCACTCCACACTCTAAATAGCTAACTCATAACTCTTTCACTCATCACACACTCACACGGATATCCCTCACTCACATGCCTCTCTCTCTCTCTCTGGAACAAAGCTCACACAGGAGAGGAAGGACTTAACAGAATGAGAGGAAAGCCAAAGAAGGAATGGCTTATACCTAGAAGGAAGAGGGGACAACATACACATAGGGGTAGAGGGGAGGCCGACTGGGCAGGGGGAGGTCGGCTCGACGTGGGTCTGGAGGGGTTCGCTGTCGGGGAGGGATAATGTTGGTTAAAAGGGATGGATTCTAATATTTTAAGCCCTTATTTTTTGTAGGTTTGGGCTATTTTGAACGAGTGAGGACGCACTGGTCTCGTCTGCATTCGTCCACATGAGTAAAGTTCCTAAGGCAAAATTGTGCTCTAGGACGAGAACTGGCATTCTCGTCCAGTCCGTACCATCCAAAGACGCACTCAGACGTGATATGGCATCCACAAACAGGGGTTGGTCCTATCCGGAGTCATCTACATAGGCAATTCGAATGCAATTTGGCGTCCGCATGAAGCATCCGCACGCGTCTGAATCTGTCCATAAATTGGGCATATTCAATTCGGACGAGGCCTCTCCACTTTCGCACTCGTTCGTAAGCGTCCGGAAGCTCCCATAATAGTATTTCCTCACCTTTTTACCACTTAACTCCTACCCCATTATACTTTCCCTTTAATTACATGTCATAAAATAACACGTAACCATACAAAATGTAATATCCAAATTACCCTATCCTTCAATTACATTGCATGTACGGGGAAAACATTACCAGGAATACCCCTCGACCTAATGCTCCGAATACGTACTCGGTAATACCCCGACAATTATCTAACTTAAAAAGTCAGGGTGTTACAAGATTTGTTACTAATCCCCCAATCCCTAAGGTTTATTTGCGTTTATTAGATATATTTCATTTTCGTGCAATGCATGTATACTTTAACCCTATCATAGCATTTCTACACATGATGCACGCCATGGATGCACTTTACACAATTCAACAATTTACACTATACATTGAGAAAGCAATACAGTTTATTCAACAGTTTATTGAAGCATGAAACAACAAGGCAATCTCATTCAATCCAACACAAGCTGTAAACCAACATTTTAACAAGGCAGTAATCAACATGTTCAACATTGTCTTCCAACAGTTTTTATCAACATGATAACAAGTAGGGATCAATCTTAAACCACCAGCACTTTATCCACAACAATGTTAACAAACTACAATAGTGTAATATTGGAATACATTTCCTACAGAAACAATGGAAATCAACAAAACATTTTCTACATCCATTATTACCAGTAGAGAGCAATTAACAAACTTTATCACTAATATGCCAACAATGAGTAATTCAAATAACAGAGCAACACTCTCGATAATTCTCAGCCAATAGTAAACGTATTGGAAAAATCAATGCCCAATCAAGAGAATAACTCACAACAGAGTCAACTAAACCTAGGCTAAAATCACACTTGGAGAGCAAAAAAAACATGGAAATGTTTAACCCATTTCAATAATTTCTTCTCAGCAGAGAGCAATTAACAAACTTTATCACTAACATGTCAATAGGGAGTAATTAATAGAACAGAGCAACACTCTCAATAATTCACAACCAGCAGTAAACGTAATAAAAAAATCAACGGCTAATCAAGAGAATAACTCACAACAAAGTCTGTTAAACCTAGACTAAAATTACACATGGAGAGCAATAACAACATGGAACAATTTAACCCATTTCAATAATTTCTTCTCAGCATGTTATCAGGGCAGTTAACAATTTTCATCAACGAAACAAAAACCAACAGAGCATTTCTTCATTCATTTTTATCAATGAAATAGAAAGCAATTCCGAACAATATAGCATTATCACCAACAACTAGGCAAAACATTCCTAATCTTGTGATGTAGGACACCTCGGGCAAAACACATACATTATCTCTTAACTATCTTCGCAAACTCCTCTCCTTAAAGTTTCTCCAGCACAATAGCACAACAGCAAAAACTCTCCATAAAATAAAAAATGCAGGAGCTTGAGACAACACCAGGAGACTTCCTTGTTTTCTTTTGCCAAATCTCCCCTCTATTATGTTTATAAATGTTTCATGGAGAGTCGTCGAGTCATGACAGTCCATTTTCAAGGCGTTAGTTCAGTTTCCAGATGACGGTTAACCATTTTTTGAGCAATTCTTGATTATATTGGTCGATCACCCTATTCACGTGATCGACCGCAAATCATCAGAGTCACAATCGCATGACCACGATCAATTGCGATTCATTGATGATCAACCACAATTCTACCTTTTTCAAAAAAATTGGTCAATCTCCCTCTAGTGGGCGATTGACCACTTCCAAAATGGTTGCTCTTTGTAATAATTTGTAATGGCCATGATCAACCTCTCCTTCCTCATGTGATCGACCGCCACCTAAAATTTTCATTCTACTCTTTATTTAAATGATAATCCTCTTACTTACTCTTCTAATATGTTAACGAGTTACACTTCTAAACAAAATTAACACCATATAAATCCAATATATCTCTAAACCTTAAGAACATCATTATCCTCAATGATATAAACAACTCGAGAAATTACAATTCACTATGTCCAAACACCATATTACACATAATTGAAGTTTTACATATAGATGGATTTTTTCGGTTATTACATACTTCCCTCAATAAATTTTTGTCCTCAAAATTTAGCTAATTAAATAACTCCAGATACTTTACTTCAATGTCTTTGTTATACCCCCCAGCAGCTACACTAGAGAAGGAGAAGTAGAAGGGAACCACGTCGTCCTACCTATTAAAGTCTAAAGGAGACAGAACGATGTTGTTAGCTGACATGGAAGAGGCTAAAGACATTACGTATATATAGAAAGGAAGAACTAAGAATAGTGTGTGAAGTTTGTTATATTTCAATTCTGCCATTTTCTTTTTTTTCCTTCTATAATACTTAGCCGAGAGCGGCGTTTGAATGAAAAATAATCTTCCATCCATTTCTCTTCCTCTTGAATCATAACAAATTGGTATCAAAGCTATAATGATCTTACAATGATGGAGATGTATTCTAAGGCAAAGGAGGAAACGCTCTGGCGAATCAACGAAGAGATGAAGCGAATTGATTGTTCGTTCAACACTATTTTTTGCGCCTAGAGGTAACAGACAAAATGTTTCAACAGATGGTAGCTCATCAAGATCATCTGGAGGCTACTAATCTTATTCCTTTTCATCAATCTACGACTAAACACAAATCAGTTATGGCGGCTTTCACGCAACTACTTCCACAGCGCACTGAGCCATTGTACAATACAATTTTAGTTGCTTCTACTTCATCCAGTTCACAAGCACCTCCGCCAATTGATTGGCCAAGGCTAGACATTAGTTCTCAATCACGCTTACCTCGACTTGAACTACCATTCTTGTCTGGAACTAGGCCATGGGAATGGATCCAAAAAGTGAATAAATATTTTAAGCTTCAACATACTCTGTCTCATCTCTGTTTGGGCATCGCTGATTTGCACCTCCAGGATCAAGCAGATATTTGGTTTGACGGATTTATTTCCTCTTTTCCACAAGCAAGTTGAGACCAATTTGCTATTGAACTGTACTGACATTTTTAAGAAAATACTAAGAAAGAGATTATAGAAACCTTCTTCAAGGTTTATCATGTTAGTACAGTGAAACATTATATCCAGTGATTTGAAACTCTTGAAGCTTTAGTCCAAGCTTCAACACCGCATATGTCTGAAACTTACTATATTGCTATTTTATCTAGTAGTTTGAAAGATGAGATAAGCGCCACTGTAAAGATCAATCGACTTTTCACTTTAGCTCTTGTTTTGTTATAGGAGCAATCAATCCAAGCTTTACAATGTCTGGCTAAAATTAATAAGTCTTTTGCTGTGCCTAAATGGCCAGATAAATCAAACCCAGTTTCAACCCCACCTGATTCTTCTTGGTCGTACTTACCAAAACTCTCTCAAGAGGATTTGAACTTAAAACAAAAATTGTTACTATGTTTTAAATGTGATGACAAATACATTGTCGGCTATGTTTGTAAAAATCAGGTGCTAAATTTTCTCTTGGTAACTTCCTCGAATCCAGAACACCTAGATTCTTCCAGTCATACGGAGGATATTCTTGCAGATGAATTAGAGGAAATTGAAATTTATCTTAATGCTTTGGCAAGTTTTACTTCAAATTCCACCATTCATATCGTAGAGCAGATTGCTAAACATTCCATTTCAATTCTTATAGATAGTGGAAACTCTCACAGTTTCATTGCTGAGTTAGTAGCTAAACATCTTCATTTGCAAATGGATCACACACGCTTTTTAATGGTTACAGTAGCTAACAGAGCTAAGATGTTTAGTGCATTTGTTATACATCCGATTCACTAGATTATGCATGGTCATGATTTTAATTTTGCTTTTCATGCTCTACCTTTGTCAGCAGTGATTTAATATTGGGAATTTACTAGATCAATTTTGTTAGCCCGATCACATTAGATTTACTAATGGGAACTCTTCGGATTACAATTGCTGGCACAAAAATGTGCCTTTCTCTTAGCTCCATGATAGCTTCTTTAGAGATTTTCTCATCCAAGAGTCTTTCTAGTTGGGTTTGGCAACAAGATTATTCCCTCTAGGGTTAATTATAATCAATGTCAGTTGTTCAACATCATCCAATTTCTCCTGTTATTTAGGCACTGTTAGATACATTCAACGACATTTTTCAAATTCCAAATGGCTTGCCTCCATAGTGGTCTCATGATCATGCCATTCCGCTTATTCATAATGCCAAGCCATTCCAGCTTGCTTTGATCACTGCCCATACTTCCACAAAGCTGAAATAGATAGTTTGGTTCAAGATATACTTTTAGAGGGGATCATTATTCCGAGTACTAGTTCCTTTGCTTCACCCATTTTACTTGTGATGAAAAAAGATGGTCAATAGAGGTTTTGTGTTGATTACCAGCAGCTTAATGCTATGACTTATAAGGAAATATTTCTAATGCATCTCATTGATGAGCTTATTGATGAACTTCATGGCTTAGTTATTTTCTCAAATATTGATCTACGTGCTGGTTACCACCAAATTAGAGTTAAAGCCAAAGATTAACATAAAATGGCCTTTCGCACTTATCAGGGATTATATGAGTTATGGGTGATGCTCTCTGGGTTGATGAATGCACCAATCACTTCCCAATCCTTTATGAAAAGCGTTTTCAAGTCATTTCTACGAAAATTTGTGCTAGTTTTTTTTACGACATCCTTGTTCATAGCCCTTCACTGGAATCTCACTGTGCTCATTTACAATCTGTTTTACAGCTTCTTCGCCAGCATTCACTACTTTCTAAGTTGTTTAAGTGTGATTTTAGACAACCTCTTATCATTTATTTGGGCCACATTTTATCCGCAGGCGCTATAGAAGCTGATCTAGAAAAAAAAAAAAAAAAGTTGCTATGACCTCTTGGCTGGTTCCAACTTCTACTAAATTGCTATGAGGTTTCTTGGGCTTAACAGGGTATTACAAGAAGTTTATACACAGGTATCGTCCACTGACAGATTTGTTGCAAAAAAAATGCATTTTTCGGGTCTGAAGATGATGAATTGGCCTTTCAAACTCTTAAACAGGCTATGTCCACTTCTCCCATTTTTGCCTTGCCTGATTTCTAGCAACCTTTTGTTATTGAAATCGATGCTGCTGCAGTGG
This sequence comes from Begonia loranthoides, assembly GCA_022433065.1. Taxonomy (NCBI): domain Eukaryota; kingdom Viridiplantae; phylum Streptophyta; class Magnoliopsida; order Cucurbitales; family Begoniaceae; genus Begonia; species Begonia loranthoides. The sequence goes on from CM039478.1 coordinate 25,838,718, forward strand.
TATGGGAGCAATTTTGCTTCAGAATAATAAACCTATTGCTTTCCTTAGTAAACCATTTCATTCCCGTAATCTGGGTCAATCCATTTACGAGAAGGAACTACTGGCTTTGGTCCTAGCCGTCCAGAAGTGTTGCCATTATTTGGAAGGCAAAAAGTACACCATCTGCACGGATTATCAGTCCTTCAAGTTTCTTCTTCAGCAGCGCATTACTACTCCTCTGCAACAAAAGTCGTTAGCCAAGCTATTGGGGTTGGAATATAATATTCAATACAAAAAGGTCATATCAATGTCATTGTTGATGTGCTATCTAGATGTGAGTTTAATGTTTTGTCACGCAACCAGATTACACCAGTCCTTCCTCTATGGATCCACCAAGTCATGTCTAGTTATGAAGCTAACCCATGGATATCTTCTATTATTAACAAGTTGATTTTGGATACAGAAGCTACTCCTAGTTTTTCCTTTGCAGATGGAATACCGCATTTCAAAACAAAAATTGTTTTGTGTATTGCTAACTCCATCCGCCAGAAGGTTATTCAATCTCTCCATGATTCTCAAGTAGGGGGTCATTCTGGTATTCATGCCACAATTTATAGGGCAAAGGCCAATTTTTGGTGGCCCAATATGACGAAACTTATTTGACAATAAGTCTTCTTACAATGCAATGTATGTCAACGATGCAAATCTGAACATGTCGTGTATCTCTGTCTCCTTCAACCTCTGCCAATTATGAATCACCCGTGGACTCATATCGTAATGGATTTTATAGAAGGATTGCCCCTATCTCATAATGCTAATTGTATCCTTGTAGTGGTGGACTGATTCACAAAGTATGGCCACTTTATTGCCTTAAAGCACCCCTTCACAGCTGAATTAGTGGCGACTGTTTTCATAGACCAAATTTTTTGGTTTCATGGATTGTCCCAGCATATAGTCTCGAATAAGGACAGAATATCTACCTCCTCATTCTGGCAAGCTCTGTTCAGAGCTCTAGGCTCGAAACTCCATTTGTCCATGACCTATCATCCAGAGCCCGATAGACAAACAAAGTGCCTCAACTAATGTGTTGAAATGTACATCCGGTGCATGACGCATGCTCAACCATGTCGTTGGCATCAATGGTTAGCTCTTTACTGAGTGGTGGTATAATATTACTTACCACTCTACCATTAAAATGCCTCCATTCCAAGCTTTCTATGGTTTGCCACCTCCACAGCTTGCTTTGGGTCCCTATCAACAAACCAACACGGCCGTCATGGATACCTTGCTTATGGATTGTTTTCATATGGACAAGCTCCTGAAACACACACTAACTCAAGCCCAGGCTCGCATGAAGCTCTATGCCAAGAAGCACATATCTGAAAGGAAGTTTGAGATAGGCGATGTAATACCTCGGCACTAATTTTTCCCATGAATGCGATGTAACCAAACTTGGAGAAAATTTCATAATTCATTGCATATCTATATTTCTTTAATTATGACATGTATGTATGGGGAAAGATTATGGAGTAGAAAGTTAAGTGGGAAAATGTGAGCAAAACGCTGTCTTGGGCGTTTGCGGACGCCTGCGGATGAATCATGTCGTCCGTAAACGCTTGGAGCGTCACCTCGCTCCTTGGGACAACTCAGGATGTAATTTCGCGTCCAAACTTCACTGTGCTGTTGAGTCGCAGACGAGTCCAGACGATGCGAACGCGGATGGCCTCGTCCGCATTAAATCTGTCCAAATCATGGGAACTTTCGGATGCTTGCGGATGATCACAGACGAGGGTAGGTTTCATCTGATTTGAATCAGTCCAAATTATGGATAGATGTGAATGATACATACGGATGCCAAATGGATCCGAAGGTCGACTGCGGACGGTACGGACAAGAGTGGTGACCCCATTTCTCATCCGTGACCACATTTTTGCCTGTGGAATTTTACTCATGCGGATGAGACCAATACGTCCGTACTCATCCGAAAGATCACAGATCTGCATAAATTTAAGGATTTAAAACCTGACCGTTTGTCGCGTAGTCCATAACTACACGATCTCCTGACGACAAAACACCTCCAGATAGCAAAATCGCCCCTCCAGCTCCAGCGTAGGCCAGCCACCTCCTCCCCTTCTAGGAGTATGATTACCCTAGGTAAGCTCTCTCCTTTTAACCTCCTATTTGCTTTCTATGATTAGTCCATTTCTACCTCCCCGGCGTTCTTTTTCTCCTTCTCTTCGAGCAGCTCCTTCTCGTATGGGGTGTGAGTGTGTTGCGGGTTCAACACATAAGTAGGGATTTGGGTAGTCTTTGGCTTGAGGAAGCCCTACCCACAAGTAAAACGTGTGTGTGTTGACTGTTGTGGTAGTTGAAATTCTTCACTTCGGTGATTTATTTTGATGTTGGCTCTGTTATTCCATTTCTACCTTGTTCTGCTGTATATTTCTACTTGTTCTTTGGTACCTTTCAATGCTTATTTACTTTCATTGGTCGTTAAGTTTTACTCAGTTGAGGTTCTCTAGATATTAAGCTTTGAATTGCTCTATTGTTATACTTCCTTGCTTGCACAAAAGTTGAACTAGATCATGGCATCAAGTTTAGTAGAGTAAAGTTACGAACTATGGATTTCATAATGATTGCTAAGTAGAGATGAGTTGGACTAAAAGTTAGTATTGTTCTGTGAATGTTCTATTCTATGAAATTGTATTTTCTCTTCATGTTGTTCGTTGTTTTCCCCCATCAAGCATGTCAATTATAATATCTACACTGCATTGTTATTTCCATGCTAGTCTTTATTGGCCATTGTTATTTCCATATTAAGCATGTTCACCTTAATACTCTCCTGTTATTTTGCTTATTGACTAAACCATGTTAATTCCTTTGCTGTTATAAAAGCACATTTCTACAATCATATTAAATTGAGTAGTGGTGTTAAGAGACTTATGAAATCTTAACGCATGTCAAGTAGTTGTTAACCCGTTCAATCCCAATCATGATAACTCACTATTAATCATTAAATCTTCCAGCATGTTAATCATCCATTTCTTGTTAATTCCCAAGCATGTTAATTAGTCATTCCTCTTTTAACTTCAAGCATGGTCATTAATCGTTTCACGTATGAATCTTCCAGCATTCAACCTAAGCATATTTAGTTGACTATTATCTATTCAACCAATTCGAGCATGTGATTAACATTTAATTGAGTACGCTTAGCTGTAAATTAGTCGTAATTAGCATGTTTTGTTGTACAATTGTAGTATAATCTCTATTTAACTTACTCTCTGATTTATATTATTCTTCAATCTCAGTTTCTGCATATTTCTTTTATAGTTGCCCTATAATTATATTTTCATTCTCTTCATGTATCTTTAAATTTCACTATTTACTTATTGAGTTGTCATCCCTCTAAATTCGTTATTATTCATTTTCCGTATGTGTGTTATTGAATTGTCATCATGCATCATGTTAATAGAAACAAGTAGGGAGTACCTCCTTAGGGGTGGTACTCAGAGAGAGTAAAATCTAAGAAAATGAGAAAAGAAGAAAAAGGGGAGTTGGGGGGCGGTACATGGGTAGCGGGTCTAGCCTGCACTAGACTAGCGTCCCCAAGCACGTCGGGAAAGGGGACCTAGTGCAAGCAAAAGGTTAGATCTGACCAACTATCCCATTCCAAAGGAAAATCCTCCAATTCCAACTCGAAGTACGAGTAAGGAATGAACGGATGAATATAAACAAAATGTTGGTTTGGGTGGCCCCCATTCCATAAAAGACTAAAGAGAGGCACAACATAAGCATAAACCGCATTTCTTTTACTGAGCCATTGGCTCACGTCCTTACTTGTGGTGTAGGTAATGAGATGGTTGTACCAGGAGCAGAGGAGGAAGTCTTCCCCATGGAGCCTATGGAGTATCCGAAGGAAACACGACCGGAGTAGACTGATGGCTCAAGGAAAGAAGGAGAATATGTTTTGTAAGGGTTAAATAGTGAACACGCTTTTTTGTAAAAATATTAACTATGGCCCTAACTCGTATATTGAATATGTGATGCTTTTAACCTTGAACTTTAAGTATGTTTTGATTAATATTTCCATTTAAGAAATGTTTTAAATAAATGGTTTTATTTTCGCTTCCGCTATATATTGGATTTAATGATTTTTGTCTTCCACGATTTAAACGAGTTTTAAGGAAAGGAAAAATGTTGGGACAACCGAGATTTTAAACGAGCACTCTGATATGATTTTTGGTTTGTTTGAAATTCAATTATAATAAATGTCTTTAAATTAACGTGCATTTAAAAAAAATAAAAGGGTAAAGATAAAAATCCAGGTTGTTATAGGTGACATGGTTTTTTTGTGACTCCAGCCTTAATGTCAACTTACTGTTAAACAATCCATGTCCCACAAACTAGCCTCCAAGTATTTTGGTCCCTTTCTGGTTGTGGAGCGCCTATGCTCTGTTGCGTATAAATTGGTCTTGCTGACGTATGCTCGTATCCACCCGTTTTTTCACGTCTCCTTACTCAAAAAGCAGCTTGGCGCCTCAGAGATTCTGCAAAGTCCATTATCTGCGGAGTATACAAAGAGTTTCTAGTGTCATCCTCACAAATTGCTGTAGACTACAGTAGTTAAAAAGGACAAATTTACAGTCACTCAGTGGCTAATCCAGTGGGAAGATGAGCTAGAGACAAACACTACTTGGGTCAATGTGAATGACTTTTCTGAGTAGTTTCCAATGTTTAAACCTTGGGGACAAGGTTCTTTGCAGGGAAATGCCTGTTATACCCCGCTACGGCTACACTGGGAAGGAGGCGTGGAAGGGAACCACATCATCTTGCCCATTAAAGTCTAAAGGAGCCAGAATGATGTTGTTAGCTGATGTGGAAAAGGCTGAAGACATTACATATATATAGAAGGGAACAAATGAGAATAATGTGTGAAGTCTGTTATATTTCAATTCTACCATTTTCTTCTTTTTCCTTTTGTAATACTTAGCCCAGAGCGGCATTTGAATAAAAAATAATCTTTCATCCATTTCTCTTCCTCTTGAATCATAACAGTCTTCTTTTCGTTCCCACATAGCCTTCTCGATTGAATGATTTTGCCATAACATTTTAACTAGTGGAATCCGTTTGTGTCGAAGTTCCTTTGTAATACCCAAACTTTTCATATCAGAATTTAATAAGAATAATTGGAAAGTAATTGAGATTGTTTGGATTTTGAATATTATTGGAGTATTACCAAGAACGTATTTGTTAGATTATAATTTATGAGAAATTATTGGATGATAATTATGATTAATTTGGAAGGAGTATTTTATTGGTTTATTAAATTAGACATGGAAAATTATCACGGATTGTGTATTTTACACATTCGGTCGACTAGCGGTTGATGCATGGATTTGATTTTGCGTCTGAAATGTATTTCGAATCGCCCCTCGCATTTTTGGGACGAGGCGGGGTCAACTTTTCTTGTCTGAAATCGTACCCTGTCTGAAATGTGGCATTTCAGACGAGTCACGAATGACATACGGACAAGTGCAGAAGTGGACAATTTGAATCTGTCCAATTTTGGTGACTTTTTGGACGAACGCTGTCGAGGTGCGGACGCCTTTCCTCGACTAAAAAATGGGATAAATCAAAGGAAAGAAATATGGACTAAATCGGTTTGGTTCGGCTAGATCCAGATACAATAATGGGATGGTCGGTTTTAGTTAAAGGAGAAAAAGAAATTGGATAAATTGGAATTAAGATGTGAGGATAGTTTATGAGGGGATGATTAAATGAAGATTAAGTGAGAGATTAAAATTAATAAAATTAAAACAAAAGAAGGAATTATGAGAAGGGGAGGAGTGAACCACTTTGATTGGAACAAAAGGATAATGGAATGGCCCGCAATCATTCTGCAAGAGAAAGAAACCAGGGAGAGAGAGAGAGAAAGATCGAGAGCGAGGGAGCGAGAGAGACCTCGTGAGAGAGATGACGATGGAGCTCGGCTCGGACTCGAGCTCGGGTGGCGATGTCTAGGTGAGCAACTAGTGAGGAAATGAAGTGTCGGGTCACGGGCTAGGCCTCGGGGTAGCTACTCCATAGGATGGTGCGATGCAGCTTCGGGTCATTGGTGCAACTTTGGGTCATTGGTGTAGCATCGGGTCATGATGTGCTATGAAGCTCTATCGATTTTGGTGACCGGCAACAATTGAATGGCAATCAATGCGTTGGATTAGCGATGGCAGGGGTGACGGTTTGTACTATAATAGGCTAGGACGACTTACGGTTTGACCCAAACCACTCTTTTATTCTGGTTCTTGCTCTGTAGAAACAACAGAGTGGACATGGATGGGGTACGTAACGAATGGGCAGTGGCAGGGCATGGCTTGGGGACACCCACGGGTATCTGAGGCAGAGGCAGGATAAGGAGGCCTCTCTAGTGTATTGAAATGCAGAAGATAGGGCAATGGCAGGGAGAAATGCTCTCGGGTGTCCTCCTGGTGAGTGACTTCCTTCAATTTTATTTTGGATTTTTGGATGTTCTTGTTCTGTTAATGGATGAATAATGTTAGGATTATACTCTGTTAATGGATAATGCCTTCTGTTGGTTTTGGAAATGTTCTTGGTTGCCTGCTAAACCGTGGGTCTGTTAACTATAAGTGTGTAATGCTATGTTGGATTTGTTCTCTATTATAGTTGTTAGAAGCTGTTAAATGGTTGAGTTCCTTGTTTTCCTTGAATTATTGCTTCTGTTACCATTGTTGGTTGTGATTCAAAGAATACAATTAAGATATATGTACTGCGGTGCTAATCATGATTTCTGGTTAATCTGTGAACCTTGTTATTTACTGCCTGGCTGATTGTGAAGGATACTATATGTTTAATGCCCCTGTTGTTTAACTGCTCCTTGGTTCCACGAGATATTTAAATTGGATAATGGTCAGTGCTCTGTTGGTTGAATGATGCTCCACCATTGGGTGTTAAGTTGTAAAAGATGGGAACTGTTAAGTGAGTTAGTATATTTGAATTATTAAATTATGAACGAGGACTAATGGTATCAAAGTTGGGATTCTTAAGTGGTAAATATTGATGAATAATTATTGATTATTTTGAAGGTATCAACGAAAGAAGGATAAAGAGCTAAAGTGTGCTACGGACACCAGGTAAGTGATACTACCTGTGTTTTGGTCTTCGGACCCTACATCACAAGAATTACGACTTTGTTTATTGACTGTTTACCACTTTAATAGAATATTTAGGTTGTTTACTGCTTTACCCGATATTGAGCATGTTCCGTGAATTGTAATGTTGTTTACTGGGTGTTTATTAGAGTTAGGCTCTTTTAATGATATGTTTAATAGATGAGTATGTTCCGAGGTTATGTAGAGATATGGTATGACTTTATGCATTCACGAGCATTCATGCATCATACTTAGAACTTATGAAATTGTGAGTATATTGTATGACATATCTAATATATGTAAATAGGCGTGTGGGGGTTCGGGAGAATTAGTGACTGTCCATCAGTGGTGACAACTCGAATGGATGTATCTATTCCCACATAAGGAGCAGAGTGATGGTTTAGCCACATGGACTCTAGGGTTCATCCATTCTCTTATACAAAAATCCTCAATGCCTTTGACAAAAGAGTATGGTGACAGCATGTGGATACAGCCCTAATGGATGTATCACCTCATCGAAGTGACGGTTAAGCCACATGACCAACAGACGTATCCATCTCTCAGGTTCTAGAAAAGATAGGTTCTTTTCTATAATGCATCGCATGATCATGCATGAGCATTAACATTGCATTTCACCCTATCACTTACTGAGCGTTAGGCTCATTAGTTAAGTCTTGTTGATGTAGGTATGTACGAGAAATAGGAGAACAGAACAAAAACAGTTGATGAAGGATTTGCACGGGTGGATCTTGTGGATGGCAAGGCTAAAGGTAGAAAGAAAATAGAAAGGGTTTGTAAAGGATTTTGCTAAGTATTTAAATGGCAAAGGAAAATATTTGTATTTAACTATTATATTTCATTCATTTAGTTTCTACTGCATTTACTTTATAAAATGTTTTAAGAAAAGAATTTGAATTATCGTCTTTAAATGATTTTAAGAACAAGAAGTCTTTCACTGTATTTATAAAAGAAAAGTTTTAAATTTTATGGATTTTAAAAGGTAATAAAAAAATGGGTCATTACATCATTAATCCTTGAATCCTGAATTTGAACCGACTTTTCTTCGTAGCTTAGGCATGGTTGAACTTCAACATCTTCTTGAGGTATCATTTGAACTGAACTTCTAAGACAATTCTTTAACATGGACACATGAAATACATTATGAATTCCCTCCATAGATGCTGACAATTGCAATTGATACGCCATTTTTCGTATTCTTTTTGTAATAAAAAACTGACCAATGTACCTTGGACTTAGTTTTCCTTTCATCCCAAACCGCATAACTCCCATAAACGGTAATATTTTGAGAAATACTAAATCCCCCTTCATCAAATTCCTATCCCAACGATGATGATCTGCATAGTTTTTCTGTCGACTTTGAGCAGCAAACATCCTTTGACAAATAATAGCAATCGATTTAGTGGTTTGTTGCCTAATATCATGTCCATAAAATTTTGCTTCTTTGATAGAGTCCAAGACTCTAGGGAATTCAACAAGTGAAATCGGCTAAACTTGAGTAACAATTTTGTCGTCCAATTTTCAAACTAGTATAACTTCGGAAGCTTATGGAATTAAGGGCTGAAATTTGGAGAGGTTTCTATCAACATTCACAAGACACACATATCAAAAATCCAGGCATAAATTTGAACAGTACACGGAGATATGACTGTACAAAGACAACCCTCAGATTAGGGTTTCTAGAACAGTTTCCGACGACATGGAATCGAACAACGACTTCTCAACGGGCATACATCCTTTTAATACCAAATTTGGAGGAGAAGCACTCAACAATATCAAAAATAATCCTGCCAAATTTGGGAGCTATCCAACGAATAAAACCAGATCAAATAGGAGTCACAAAACCAAGTCGGAATCTGCAACACAGCAAAAAAAATTCTCGGCCTAGATAGTTCCCTTCCAAAATACCTCTTAGCACTATCAAATCTCAACCAAAACGCAACAAATCCAGTAGACCTCAAGTAAATAAAATTATATTCAAGTACAATAGATCCTCTTTCAATAGTTGATACCAAAGGGAAACAAAAATCCAAGGAGTCCGCACACCTCCAATGTTAGAGGGGGCGACTAGTTCGGCCTACCAAAATGGGAGACACTCTCCAATGGAGATGCTGGTTCTTCTACCTCCACACCACAATGGACCACCACACGAAGAGGAGAGATTGGAAGAGGTAGCAAGGATCAACTCACCCAAGAATCAGCAAGAAAAGGTGAGTTGATGTTGAGGATGAATCGGCCGAGTGGAGAGGGAGCTCCCACGGGTCTTCACACCAAAGTTGAGAGCTAGGGTTTGTTTTCTTCCAAAAGTTGCTTCAAAAATGCATTAGGGGTAAACTAAATACCCCCTAATGACCTTACAAATCTTAAAAGACAAAAATGCCCTTGAAAAATAAAAACTAGGGCATAAGGGCTCAGTTTACATGCAAACCGAGCACCTCCAAACCTACAAGCATAAATTAAAATAAAAATTCACCAAAAATAATTCCCAACCAAATAACCACCCACAAATATCCAAAAAAAAATGATAGATTTAACATAGAATAACATCAAATAGCTCTCAAATAACCTTGTGAGCCTCGACTCCTGAAAACTCCTCCAATCCGGAACAAAACGGATCTAGCCGATTAGGGTTTGCAGGGCTTCATGTGAGAAAAAGGCAGGGAGCTTCTTGATCTTCATGTGTTGGCTTCTCCTTAAGGTTTAATGCATTATTGTCCCCTACAAAATAAAAACTTATAAGATAAAAAGAAGCATCAAGGCTTGGCTCAGACGGTGGGGTCTTGGGACACATCATCCTCCCGGGGTGATTGAGGATTTGACCTTAAATCCATGGCTTAAGCCACTTTTTCTTTTCTTTTTTTTAACTCTTCAAGTACCCTTACAACCATGTTTGGAAGCTTTGGAAGATTTGGGACCTTGAGCATGAATCAAATTCCATTTTGTACAATATTTTTGTTTACATCAACCCCAATGAAACACCATGAAACACATAATTGCACAAGGCAGAAATTAGGAATTGGCAGCAGTTGGTGTAATTTCGACAGCAATAAAAATGGGCTAATTGGTGGCATTTAGTCTTAGGTTTTGGACAGTCAATCACCATACAAGTTAAAAATAAACCCTCAAAATTTCAAGGCCAAACGCCAAGGCAATAAAAAGTTATGATAGAAAAACTGAAACCTGTTCGGATTGACAAGGCTGATTTCTTGGCATGGCAGTTTTCGGAGTGAACTTGTAATCGCCATATCTTGGACAATTCAATGAATTGTTTCACGAAATTTGGACAAAAAAACCCTTCATTAGTGAAGAGACTCTCCACCAAAAACCACAATTAAATTCGCACTGACACAGAAGTTACACTTAAAGGAACCCATAGCCCGAAATGGTCCAAGCAAAATTACAGTTTTGGATACTATCTCGAAAATGGCACAAAATCATCAATCCGCATCCAATTAAGCTCAATTTCATAAATGCTACATCAATCCAATAAAGGAAAAAATGCCAAATTTCCGTAGCATAATTTGCAATACCAATAATATAAGATTGCAGCAACATACCAACGGTTTCACCCTCTCACAATCCGAGAATAATTTCATGCACGTGCTCCCTAGGATCAACTCTTTCATAGGTTCACCAACATATCGTCCACCCGGGTCAAATGGAAAATTTTTGTTACCACCATGAGGCACTTCATTAATATAGGATCTTGTATACCGTCTTGGCAAAGATGGAAGAATAATGGAGAAATTGCACAAGACCACATTCAGATCTAGTAGTGGTAGCAATGTTGAATCAAAATAATCTTCAATCTTCGAATTTATTTCCTCAACTATAATATTAAAACCTTCTTTCCAAAATTCAAAATAAAGACCAATAATAAAGAAATCTCCCATCCAACCCCTCTTAAAGAACCAAGTAACAAAATTGTTTTGTGGTGCATACCTCAAGCACCCTGTTTTTGCTAGATTGCTTGTTTCTCCGATATCATAAACTAGCAAATAAAGACTTGATTGAGGTAATGCCCCTAAGTCCCAATCTTCATCCATATGCATGTATGCATGGTTGATAGAACTCCTTTCATTTGTGAGCGAAGAAAATACTTTTTCCATGCCCCAACAAAATTCATAATAAGTTAGCTTCCCTTGACTTTTCTCTTCTCGGTATTTTCTAGTGAGAGGCCTTTCTATTTTTAAAAACATTTCCTTTCCACTAAAAGTTAACTTTTTAAAATGACTTTCTCCTTCAAAGGTCGCTGCAAATAATTCAACTCCATGCTCCACTATGCTTGCTTCCTCCATTTTACATAAAACATTTCAGTTAGGCAAAGTGGAAGGCTTTTTATCTTCCATGAGCATTTCTTCCATGGCCATGAGTGTTTCACTTTGAGGAGGAGCTTCTTCCTTCTTAGTTGTTGCCATTAAACTATCTTTACATTACCCCTCATGAAGTGGTCCTTCGATTGTTCTTAAAATAGGAAGTGTTTGGTTGGAGCAACTCAGGCTAATCAACTCTTCAAAAGTGACTTTCTTTTCCATACGAGATTCAATTTCAAGTAGTGGACCTTCAAGTGGAAATACAACTTCTTCAAAGTCTTCTTTAACATTATCCAATACAAAGAGTTATCATTCTTCTTTTCTTCAACCCACACATGTTCTTCAACTATTTCTTTATGATCAATTGGTTGCATAGGTTGAGAGTTTCTAGACTTTATTGAAGCTGAGAGTCTGTCAAATTGTTGAGCTATATGTTGTAAAGAGCGCTCGAAGTTCAACTCTTTGGCTTGCTGCCTCTTTGAAACACTCTTCTTGGATCGAATTGGTCATGGAGAAGACGAGACTACCTTTGTAAGGTTCATAGCATATTTGTTTCTCAAATATCTCTTCATCCATTTCCACGAACTTATAACTTCTTTGCCCTATTCTCTTCTCTCAGAATTTATTCTTCTCCACCAAAGGCTAGCTTTTCCTTTAAGTCTCAAAGAAGCAATTTTAACTTTTCTATGATCTGAAAATTCATGAGTTAAAAAAAATTCTTCCAGCTCTTCTTCCCAATCTAAATAGTCTTCGATCCATTCTAAACCACTGAAGGAAGGAATAGAAGCTAGAAACTCTTCTTCTGCTGTGGGGTAACTTCTTGACAAAGTTTGGCCTTTGGTCATTTTTAAGAATGGTAAATTTTCTTAAATAATCAGAGTATAAAAATAGGAGAAGGGCTCTGATACCAAATGATAAAGTGCAAGACTCTAGGGAATTCAACAAGTGCAATCGGCTAAACTTGAGTAACAATTCTGTCCTCCAATTTTCAAACTAGTATAACTTCAGAAGATTATGGAATTAAGGGATGAAATTTGGCGAGGTTTCTGTCAACATTCACAAGACACACATATCAAAAATGCAGGCATAAATTAGAACAGCACACGAAGACATGACTGAACAAAGACAACCCTCGGATTAGGGTTTCTAGAACAGTTTTCGGCAACCAGGAATCGAACGACGACTTCTCAACGGGCATACATCCTTTTAATACCAAATTTGGAGGAGAAGCACTCAACAATATCAAAAATAATCCTGCCAAATTTGGACGCTATCCAACTAATAAAACCAGATCAAATAGGAGTCACAAAAACGAGTCGAAATCTGCAACACTGCAAAACAAATTCTCGGCCTAGATTGTTCTCTTCCAAAATACCTCTTAGCACTAACAAATCTCAACCAAAATGCAACAAATCTAGTAGACCTCAAGTAAATAACATTATCTTCAAGTACAATAGATCTTCTTTCAATAGTTGATACAAAAAAGAAACAAAAATCCAAGCAGTCCGCACACCTCCAATGATAGAGGGGGCGACTAGTTCGGCCTACCAAAATGGGAGACACTCTCCAATGGGGATGCTGATTATTCTACTTCCACACCACAATGGACCACCACACGAAGAGGAGGGATTGGAATAGGTAGCATGGATCAACTCACCCAAGAATCAGCAAGAAAAGGTGAGTTGATGTTGAGGATGAATCGGCCGAGTGGAGAGGGAGCTCCCACGTGTCTTCACACCAAAGTTGAGAGCTAGGGTCTGTTTTCTTCCAAAAGTTGCTTCAAAAATGCATTAGGGGGAAACTAAATACCACCTAATGACCTTACAAATCTTAAAAGACAAAAATGCCCTTGATAAATAAAAACTAGGGCATGAGGGCTCGATTTGCATGCAAACCAAGCACCTCCAAACCTACAAGCATAAATTGAAATAAAAATTCACCAAAAATAATTCCCAACAAAATAACCAGCAACAAATATCCAAAAAATGATAGATTTAACATAGAATAACATTAAATGGCTCTCAAATAACCTTGTGAGCCTCAACTCCCGAAAACTCCTCCAAGCTGGAACAAAACGGATCCAGCCGATTAGGGTTTGCAAGGCTCCACGTGAGAAAAAGGCAGGGAGCTTCTTGATCTTCATGTGTTGGCTTCTCCATAAGGTCTAATGCATTATTTTCCCCTGCAAAATAAAAACTTATTAGATGAAAAAGAGCATCAAGGCTTGGCTCAGACGGTAGGGTCATTGATCTAGCAAAAATTCAATCACCGCTTGAATTTTTGCTGGATCCACTTTAATACCATTCTTGGAAATCACATGACTGAGAAAACTTGCTTTATTCAGCCAAAATTCACATTTTGAAAATTCCACGTACAATTGATATTTCGCCAAGATAGACAAAGAGATCCTTAAATGTTCCCAATGCTTCTTTTTTGTACGAGAATAAATCAAAATATCATCAATGAAGATGATAATAAACTTATCCAGATATTGCTTTAAAATTTGATTCATCAGATCCATGAATGCCGCTGGAGTCTGGTTTTGAATGTCATCTTTGGAATATCATCTAACTTAATTTTTAACTGATAATATCCCAATCGAAGATTGATCTTCGAAAAGACACAAGCACCTTGCAATTGATCAAATAAATCATCAATTCTGGGCAAGGATATCTATTCTTGATCGTTACTTTATTCAGTTCATGGTAGTCGATACACATCCTCATTGATCCATCCTTCTTCTTTACAAATAGAACCGGCACTCCACAGGGTAAAAAGCTAGGACGTATAAATCCTTTTCCAATTAATTCTTCTAACTGAATTTTCAATTCTCGCAATTCAGCCGGTGCCATCTTATGCATTTTTTTTAGAAATAGGTTTAGTGCTAGGATGCAAATCAATCACGAACTCAATCTCTCTATTAGGAGGCAACCTTGAAAGATCATCCGGAAAGGCTCTTAGAAAGTTTTGAACAATAGGAATTTCTTCTAGCTTTGCTTTTGATACTACTATTGTATCCATCACATTCATGAGAAATCCTTCACATCCATTTTTCAATAATCAGTCTGCCTTAAGCACAGAAATTATTGCTAATTTGCTTTTTTCCTGAACTTTATGAAATGTGTGTTGTTCACCACCAGGAGGACGGGAGTATACTTCTCTCTTTCTACAATTAATAATTACATGATACTGGAATAACCCATTCATACCCAGAATAATATCATATCCTTTCATAGCCATGACAATCAGATCGACATGGAATATAACGGCATGTAACTTCTTTCCTTTGAAAACGTGTAAAATTTAAAACTTTTTCGTTTTTAAAAACAGCAGAAGACTTTTTCATTATAAAAATCTTTTTCCTTAAAACCTCTTTGGAAAACATAGCGGAAACATAAACAAATCATTTAAAATACAATAAATAAACCTTTTGCTTTATCTTTACAAAACTCTTTCTCTTTTAAATTCTTTAGCCTAGTCAACCACAAGATCTGCGCATGCAAATCCTTCATTAACTTTTCCTTAACCTGTTCTCCTGATCTCATACATACCTACATCAACAACACTTAAACTAATGAACCTAATGCTCAGTAAGTGATATAAAATAAACTATAAAAATGCACATGCCATGTAGCTTTTAAAATTCGTATGCCATTTCCGTTTTCATTTTTCTTTATCTTTTATCTTTTACGTTTTCATCTTTAACTTTGATGCACCTGACCCCGACGCCCCCGGCGTAGTAGCAATGGATAATCTGAAAGTCCTCTAGCCGTTGATCGGTTCGTCCAATGCATTTGACCCGACGCCTCTGGTATAGTAGTAATGGATAATCTGAAAGCCCAACTATCCATTGGCTGGTCCCACAACTAGTATGAGAAGCAATGGCAGATTCCAAAAGCTTTGCTAGTAGCAATGGATAATTCGATAGCCCAACTAGTGGTCGTGCCCACCAAGGGCTTAAACGGCCACACACCATACCGTTGCCTTTACTTTACCTTTTATCATTTAACATTCATTTATTATCTGTTTCACTTTCCATAGTAAAATGGATATTCTTATAGCCCTAAATGATGGTCGTTCACTTCAGGTGATCAGCCCTTCACGAACACTTAGTATGTGTGAGCATCCATTAAACCATCTCTAAAACCATGCATGCAAAACCATTTTTGTATCATTTTGATAACCATGATGCATGATGCTCGTAGTAGGTTTAGCACTCAACACTATCCTTCTTCCTTTAATACCTTAACACAGTCATGGCATGTATAATCAAATAATCCATAACATTAATCATTAATAATCACAACCTATTAATCTCAACATATTCCTTTAATTTCTCAATCACCTGTATTGTCCATATTTATCTCAAAATCTCCCTCCAGCTTATAACCTAACATAATAGAACATAATCCTTTACATTAACAAAACACATTCCATCCGAAGTACCCAATCAGAGAAACATTATTCACATTTTTTACTCATTTATCTTCTACTCCAACTTTTAACATAATTAAGCCCATAAAATCCATAACAGAGTATACATTTATCACACAAAGAACAATCCCACCATACCCAACAAAACATCCAGTGAGCATATGATGTGCCCTAAGGCCCTATCACATGGAGTCAAGCCAAGAAACTCATTGCTTTCCTAACTAGCTTATATTTTGCAGGGAATACCAAGATGTGGGATTCTTTGAAAGATGTATTACAAGACGATAAAGAAGTTCCTTTTCATTTGATCACTTTGGACGGTGTTCCACCAACCTAAGCCGGATTCCACATTTTCCTTGAAGTGTGGTGACGTGAAGACTTCAAATATTATTTAAGGTCTTGTTTTGATTTAGTAGAATTGGTATTCTGAACAACAATTTTATTTGGTTTGTTTTTATTTTGTTTTGTTGTGAGATTTTAGAGAGGTGCGCGGTTTGCATGAAAATCGCACCCTCATGCCAAATTTTCGTCATTAAGGGCATTTTGGTCTTTCAACCTAATTTGTAATCCTTAGGTTAAATTCCCTCCCTTGGTAGATTGGAGGGTAGTTTTGAATTGAAGACAATTTTAGTGTTTTGGAAAACACCTAGCCGCGGCCTCCCCTCCCCTCTAGCGCCGATTTCATCCATCCCCCAAGCAAGGCCTCTCTTGAAGCTTCTCAACCTTGCTTCCTTGGGATATTGTTTCTTCCAATCCTTATCTTTCGAGGTAAGATTGTGGTGTGGAGACAAGAGAACTTTCCAACCTTGGAGAGTGTTGGTTTTCGGCCAACCCCAAAGTCGCCCCTCTCACTAGGAGGTCCGCGGACTCCATTGTATTTCCTCTTGATTTTTGTGGCCCTTTTATGTTCATTTCTTGCTGCTTGGATAACCTATGTTCTGGTGATTAAATGATTGTTATGTGTTGAAGAAGCCTTTTGGAGATTATTGATTGTAGAAGGTTATTTTCGGATTATTGTTGAGGTGTTGAAATCTGTGATTTTTGCTGGATTGTTGTTATCGCTTATTGTAGTATCTGTTTGAGGCCCTTACGACGTTCATCTCTGTTTGATGTCTTCTAGTGATTTGTTCAAGATTAATTCAGTGAGCAACCCTCCAAAAATGAGGTTCATTTGGTGTATGTAGCTTATGATATTTCGTTTCGAATCTACTGGTAAATCTGTCCTGCTGGAAACAGATTTCGGGTTGTTATTGAAATTGATAGATCTCCTAATCCAGAGTGCTTTTTGGGCTAGATTTTTTATACAACTTTGCTGAATATATTAAGTTTATGTTCTCCAAAATACAGCTCTAGTTCACATATATATTTGGAGCTTGATTTATTTTGTTGCTGCTGGTTCGAGTATTGATAATTCTGCGGAACAGATTTCTCTAGGCTCTCCATTTGTTTCTTGGAGCCTATTAGCATAAGACCCAACGAGAAGCATACATGTCAAAGCAGTAGTTAAGAGAGAATCGTTCAATCAATAGAGCATATTTCATCACCATTTATCAATAATACAAAGAGCCAATGACAACCTGATACGCTCCAAGGATCAATAAGAGCCCTAATTAGAAAATCGGTCACCAAGCTGTAAATAATCTGAACTAGAAACGATAAACAGAATAATCCTCCAAATCCGTACGTGAACTTTGGCTGATTCTTGGAGGACACTAAAATAACACAATCAGGTAAATTGTATCAAAATCTCAGTGCAAAAACCATTCTGGATCTCTAGTTATAATCAAAACAAAATATCTCCAAATATAGGGATTCACCCGAGCAGATTTGGCGACCAGATTTCAATCGGAGAGATCTCACTCTGTATAAATCCAATAAATACCAAATTTTGAGGGCAGTGACGTAACTTCCTGTAGAACAATTCACTAGAAGAGACAAAATCAAAAAGAACAACGTAAGGTCTTCGAATTACAGTCACAAACCAAAAGTTCCAGCGGCCATAAATCTAGGGCAGATTAGCGATAATCAAGCAATCAATCAAGAATCAGTCTTGGCCTAAATTTCTCAACAATAACCATCAAATACGAACTTAGCAACCTGTTATATGAAGGATAGAACAAGAAATACCAGAAGCTACTTGCACGAATCTTCAGAAAACCAAATAGAAAACCGTGGAGTCTGTTTTGACCTCCTACCGTGAGAGGGACGGAATTGTGTGGCTGAACCGAAGATTAAGCACTCTCCATGGGGTCCAACGCTTCTCCTATTTCCACGCCACAAATACTCCACTTATATGAAGCTTTGAAAGAAATAGAAGCCCTTCCAACCAGCTCAAGAAGCGTTCCAAGAGCTGCAAGTTCGGGCAAAAATGGAGGATGGCCGAGGGAGGGTGTCCGCGTGGTTTTCTCTCTTCAAAGAACAAGGGTTTGTTTTTTCAATTCAGCAAAAATCCCTTTTCTCATTCAGAAAGAGGGCTTTAAACCCTAAAAGTTTACAATAAAGAAAAAAGACTAAAATAACCCTAAGTTCAACCCTTAACAATAAAACAAAAACAATAAATCCAAGTTTAGGTTTTGGTCTCTGTAAAAGAGACATGAGAGATAGCAAACGATAACCAAATATAACGTTCAATAGCTCGTTCAAAAGCTCTTGATGTTGGGTACATTTGGTATGAAGGACCAAAATTAAAAACAAGTCGTTCTGATTGTCAAAATTTCCCTTGAACAGCCAAGGGTCAGGTTCAAGGCGGAAAGGACAGCTCACAATTTCCTCCTAGGATTGCATAACCTCCACTAGCTAAAAGGCACCAACTCTTGTTTGCTAAATTGATCAAAAACCTACAAAATAAATAAAAAGTTAGAAAATAAATGAGCCCTTGGCTCGGGCTCAAGTGACAGGAACTTGGGGTACATCACAACCTCAAACCAACATAGCATAGTCCACGCCCAGAGACTAATATAATTCATTTTCATTCATCCACATATAATCCATAAATAAAGCAGTGAAGGATTCCTTCTTACCAAAAGAGCACCCGAGGGAAAATAGCCCCTGCATCCACTTGCTTTTTCTTCTACTATTTCCTCTTCCCTTCTAGATAGCTCACCTCTTTTCTACTTCATTTCCTCACAGCCTCCTTTCTCTAGAGAGTTTCTCCTCCACTTTCTCTCGCAACTCTCTCTTTGTCTCTCACATTCTTCAGAGCCATTTTCTACTTTTTCGTTCTCCCTTCCTTCTCTGCATTTTAATTCCTTTGCCTTTCTTTATTTCTTCACAAAAGCCCAGCTCCTTTCTCTCTGTCTTTCATGCTTTCTTCCTTTGCCTCACTCTCTATCTCTCCCTTATTCTCCCTCTTCTTCCTCTCTATATCTCTTCTATCTCTCACAGGCTTTCTCTCGGCCAATTCTCCATCACCAGACAGCACTCGATACTTCTCTCTTCTCATTCTCTTTTGTCATTTTACCCTTGAAGCTTTCCTTATAAGTTTGGCATATATCCCCATAGTCCTCACCTAACCACTCTTAAGGATTGCCATATGTAAAGGAGAACACGTGGGAGAATCAACGTGGAGGATCACAGAAAACAATTCTTGGAAAATCACAAACTGCCGACATTTGCATGGGAGCAGTCGACAGCTACAGTCGACTGGTCCCACGTAATTTCATTTCTTCCATCAGTGATCAAAATGTCAGCATTTCTTCCTCATTTCATTTTATTTTTTTATTTTAATTCCATTTAATTTATCCCTTTCTTTAATCAATCAATTACCTTTTTAATTTGTTCACAATTAATCCTTAACCAAAATTCTCGCTTAACTAATTCTAATAATCTCCATCAAATAAATCTTCAATAATTATCCAAATAATCCAATTACACCCAATTAATTTTTCAATTATTCTTACTAAATTCCGTTATAAGAAAGCAGGGTATCACATGAAATGTACGGTTGTTTATTCTAACTGCATATGGCTTTATAATACCACTAGCAATCAACAATCGACAGAGGTTAAGAGTACTCTACACTCACTCTTTACCAGACCAAGGAAACAATTTATGTTTATACAAAATTCTCATGCAATGAAGAAATCAGTAGCTCTAGAATCATATAAAACATAAGCAGCGAAGTCGTTAACATAAATTGTACCTTACACGACTGCAGGTTGATCTTCTTCTTCCTCATTCCTATATAGAGAGAACACACTTGGTGCCACCCTTTCCAGTCCTCCATTCTTAGTTAGGAAAAATTTAGCAATATGCCCAGCCTCCCCGCACTTGAAACACTATCTAGAGCCCGCTTTGCATTCTCCATAATGACTCTTCTTACATTTTGGACTTTGATTAGGCTGATATGTTCTAATATTAGATGGAGCAGCAACTGTTTCATTCATAGGGTGTTTGTCCTTCCTTTGTTGTGCTTCATTATCTGATGGCCTTTTTGTCCCTTTGTTCACCGATGGTCCACTCCATTGCTGTTGATTTTGATTACTCTTCCAAAATCTCTGATTTATCTCTCGTTGTCTAGCCACCACCAATTCAGCATCCTCAACCTCTAACGCTTTGGAGACAATTTTTGCATATGGGACATCTTGAGTGCCAATGATTTTGACTCCTATGAAGATTTTAACTTTTAGCCTTTGAACGAACTGATGGAGCTTATGTTCATTGCTTGCCACTAGGTGTGATGGAAACTGAGATAATGCTTCAAATTTCTAGATATATTCTGATACCGTCCCAATTTGACATAACTGTACGAATTTCACCAATTTCTTTGTCTGAATCGTGCGGTTGAAATATTTCTCATAAAAGAGTTCTTTGAATTTGTCTCATGTTAGAGCTTAGACATCCTGTGCTACCTTGATAGAGTCCCACCAGAATAATGCATCTTGGACTAGTAAATATGCAGCACATCAAACTTTCTCAGTCTCTCTTATCTTTGTGTAATCAAACATATCTTTTAGAGATCGTATCACTCCTTGGCTCCCATGACATCAACAATATTTCCATCAAAGCTTGACGGTTTAAGTGTCCTCAATTTTTCCTAACCAGCCTCCTTAGATACCACCACTTGATGTTGATTCTCATTCTCTCTTTCCATAATACGCTCCATATACTAAAATTGTCGTTCCACAATAGTAGTCAATCAGCCAAGTGCTTCATTGTTGTCATCTTGTTGAACAACATGATCTTGGGCAATAGCATTTTCTTAGCCGACAACTTCATTCCTTGCATAATAAGCTTGTACGTTTCTTCTATTTGTCCTCACCATTTTATTATCCTACAACCATTTCATATCATGGAATAATACATTAAACAAAGCAATTTAACCAATAAAATTAAACTTACAGTCGAAGAAGTATTCCACGATAAGTCTTGCACTACCGGCAGTCTACAAAAACGCATTTGACCCGCTTATGATTTGATACCATATTGTAACATCCTATTTTACATTTAGCTTTCCGTTAAAAATTTTTCTTTTTAAATTTATTTAAAAAACATGTGAAGGGAAAAGCAGAGTGAACAAAAGCGGAAGTCTTTATAAATATTAAAACATACAATCACAACTTTTAAAAGTATTTAAAGCAAACATCATTAACATACTTTAAAACTAAGTTGTTTAAAACATTTACCACATTTAAAAACTATTAGAAGTCCTCAAAATACTTAAACACACTTTATTTCATTTCATGAGCCATAACCCCCAAGGTCAATATGCGCCAGATAACACAAGCGCTCATCACGTTATGCTTCCTCCATGTACACTTCATTAGGATCACAATCATCACCTACATCACAAGATAAACTGTGAGCCTAACGCCCAGTAAGAGATAAAATGAAATGAGTAATGTATACTCATACTGACTCCATGCTCAT
Source organism: Begonia loranthoides (assembly GCA_022433065.1). Classification (NCBI taxonomy): domain Eukaryota; kingdom Viridiplantae; phylum Streptophyta; class Magnoliopsida; order Cucurbitales; family Begoniaceae; genus Begonia; species Begonia loranthoides. The sequence goes on from CM039478.1 coordinate 25,860,496, forward strand.
GTCTTTCATGTAAGAAAAGAACCTATCTTTTCTGTTCTTTAATCATAGTCCCAATATAGTTCAAAACATTGGAGATTTTCTGCGGAAGAGAATAAATATATCATCGGGATCTAACCTAGGTAGAACTGTCACACAATCCCGATGGGGCAAGAGATACATCATCTCGTAGTTCTCCTAAGTAGATTCATTACTAATCTCCCAATCCCCAACATCTATTTACTTTTATTAGATAAATTTCATTTTCGTGCAATTCATGTATATGTCAACCCTATCATAGCATTTCTACACATGATGCATGCCATGGATGCACTTCACACAGTTGAAAAATTTATAATACACATTGAGAAAGCAATATAGTTTATTCAACAGTTTATTGAAGCATAAAACAACAAGGAAATCTCAATCAATCCAACACATGTTGTAAACTAACATTTTAACAAGGCAGTAATCAACAAGTTCAACTTTGTCTTCCAATAGTTTTTATCAACATGATAACAAGTAGGGATCAATCTCAAACCAGCAGCACTTTATCCACAACAAAGTTAACAAACTACAATAGTGTAACATCGTAATACATTTCCTACAGAACATCCATTCTTACCAGCAAAGAGCAATTAACAAACTTTATCACTAACATGTCAACAGGGAATAATTCAAAGAACAGAACAACACTCTCAAAAATTCTCAACCAGTAGTAAATGCAATGGACAAATCAATGCCCAATCAAGAGAGTAACTCACAACAGAGTTAGTTAAACCTAGACTAAAATCACACTTGGAGAGCAATAACAACATGGAACAGTTTAACCTATTTCAATAATTTCTTCTCAGCATGTTATCAAGGTAGTTAACAATTTTCATCAATGAAACAGAAACCAACAGAGCATTTCTTCATCCATTTTTATCAATGAAATAGAAACCAATTTCGAACAATATAGCATTATCAACAACTAGGCAAAACATTCCTAATCTTGTGATGTAGGCCACCTCTAGCAAAACAAACACATTATCTCTTACCTATCTTTGCAAATTCCTCTCCTTAAAGCTTCTCTTGCACAACTGCATAGTAGTAGCACTCTCTAGAAAACAAAAAATGTAGGAGCTTGAGAGAACATCAAGAGACTTCCTTATTTTCTTCTGCCAAATCTCCCCTCTATTATGTTTACAAATGTTTCATGGAGAGTCGACGAGTCGCAACAGTCCATTCTCTAGGCACAAGTTCATTTTCTAGATGATGGTTAGCCATTTTTTGAGCAATTCTCGATATTTCGATCGATCACCCTCTGCACGTGATCGACCCGCAAATCGTCGAAGTCATAATCGCCATGACCACGATCAACCATGACTCACCAATGATCAACCTCAATTCTACCTTTTTTAGAAAAATCGGTCGATCACAGTCTAGTGGACGATCGACCACTTCCAAAATGGTTGCTCTCTTTAATGTTTATAATGGCCATGATCGACCACTCCATCCTCATGTGATCGACCGCCACCCCAAATTTTCATTTTACTCTTTATTCAAATGACTATGCTCTTACTCTTCTAATATGTAAACAAGTTACACTTCTAAACAAAACTAACATCATATAAATCCAATATATCTCTAAACCTTAACAACATCATTATCCTCAATGATATAATAAACTCGAGAAATTACAATTCACTATGTCCAAGTACCATATTACACATAATCAAAGTTTTACATATAGATGGATTTTTCATGATATTACAGATACTCATGCCAAGTATCTGTTTTGTCAGTCCTATCTCTTTCATGGCAAAAGATTTGCTAAGTTATTTCTTTAACTTAGCCATCTTTTCTTTGTCTAGGCCAACAATCAGCATGTTGTCAACATGAAGTAGAAGGATTATAGATGTAACATCCTTGAATATTTTCACAAACACAATGATCTGAGGAAGTTTTCTTATATCTTTGATAGACCATGACCATGAAAGAATTAAACTTTCTGTACCATAGCCGTGGGGCTTACTCTAATCCATACAAGCTCTTTTTCAATTTACATACTAGATGTTCGTTTCCTCTAGTCCTTTCCTTCAACGACAAATCCTTATGGTTGCTCCATGTAGATCTCTTCTTCTTTTTCACTATGCAAGAAGGCAATCTTAACATTAAGTTGTTCAATCTCTCAATTTATACTTGAGGCTAATCCAAGTACCATTTGTATAGATGACATATTCACGACAAGTGAAAAATTTTCCTTAAAGTCAATGTCTTTCTTCAGACCAAAGCCTTTCATGACTAGTCGAGCCTTATTCCTTGGTTGTGAACTTTTGTTTTTACCTTTGATCCTATATACCCATTTGTTCTTGAGTGTCTTTTCCCCTTTGAAAGCTAAACCATTTCATATATGTGGTACTCATACAATGATCTCATCTCATCTTGCAACGCACCCAACTAGTTCTTCTAATATGGATTCTCCATAGCTTCCTCATAGCACTCAGGTTTATCGCTTTCATTGATCATAACATACTCATTTAGAGAGTATCTTTTTGATGGTCAATGATCTCTTGTTGACCTTCTTGGCTCAAGTTCTGCAACTGATTCAAGAGAAGTCTCTACTTCTATAACACCCGAGATTTTTACAAATAGTTTAATTAAGTAATATGAGAACTTAATAGAATAATTATTGATAATTGGAGAATTTTAATGAAGGATTTAAATAGTATAATTTGTAAATAAGCATTGGAAATTAAGAAAGTTAAAATAAAGGGATCAAAACACTATAACTAATAAATATTTATGAAATTAGGAAAACTAGAATGAAGGAGTTAGAAATTAGCATATAGTTATGGAATTATGAATGACTAAATAACAAAGTTTATTTCATAGAAGATAAAATAAAATAGGAATTATTAAGGAATTAGAAAAATTAAATATAATAGAATTTGTGAAGAATATTCATGGTTAATGTAAAGTTTAGATTGTTGGGTTAATAATTTGTGCAGAAGAATTTAGAAAATGATTTAAGTAAGAAGTTTAATAATTTAATCTTGGAAATTAAAATAATAAATCAAATCGAATTCTTGTTAAGGAAGGGGAATTGAACGCAACAACATTTTGAAGGAAGTGTCGTCGTTCGGATAAGGAATTCATGCAGTGTGTGGATAGATAGTTGGATTATCGGACGTTTGATCAAGTCTCAGATGGTTGTGATCTAACTGAATTGGATGGAAGGTTTCTACAAAAATGTGGGAGTCGCAGGAGCACGAAATAAAACTTTCAACCATTGGATTAGACTCAAAAATGGAACGTGGAGCAGCATTTGATCCAATGGAAGATGCTTTTGCAGAAGCCAAAGATTCCTTATGGGGTGTTTTCAATCGTTGGATTAAAAGAGGAAATCAGGTGAAGTGTCAGCCATTGGATAATTTAAACAGAGCAAGGCTTTTAAGTTGAATGGATCATTTTGGTGTAGGACGCATTTCTGCGGAAGCATTGGTGTCTGCGACGAATAGTGGAAACATGTGAAATGTTGTCGTTCGATTTAAGGAGCCTGAGATTTGAAGCTTGGAACGTCGTCATTTTTAAGGAATAGTCCGTGAAGAAAAGAGGGATGACTTGTCGATCCGTGTGATGCCATAGGTTTTGCGGCAGTGTAGGCTTCCGCAGAAGCCTAGGCGTCCACGATTCAACAAAGCAGTTTTTAAAAATGGAAGAGATATCTAGAAGACATGCCAGCTGAGCTCCCGCTTTGGCAAAACTCAGATCACATTTAAATCATGACTTTCATGGGATTTTTTCCCACCTCACCCCTTTGATCAGTCATCTATATAAACTACACATTAGAGATAGGGTTTGGGAACCCTATTCCTTCCAAGGCAAACTGTAGCTCTCAACCTTCTCTTTTCAAGCTGCTAGAGGTAAGCTAAGCTACACGTTGAGTATTGATAGTAAATACATGATGAAACTGAGAGCTAACGTTTCAGTAGGATTTTTTCTACAACTTTTATTTTAACCCATGTTATGTTCTCTTGTTAGTGTTATCCATACTGTAGGTTTATTGAAAGAAAAGGGTTTTAAGTTCTGCTACTGTAACATCCCAAGAAAATAAGTAATATTTCAAAGAAAATTAAGTGGGATTTCATAAGAATTAAATTGGAAAATAGTAACATCCAGGGTATTTTGGATAAATAGATATTGTTGAATTATTAAAAAGATGAAACTGACAAAGAAAATGTCACAAAAGATTAACATTGTTATTTTGAAAGGTTTGGAATGAACATTGGAAGAAGGGTTGCGAAACAAATAATTTAGAGGGAAGGTTTGGCGTTGGATTAAGGATGGAGAAAACTGGCCGCTTGATTAAAATAGTAGAGGAAGGAGAATGCTTGTGGAAGGAAAGATGCTTCGGGGAAATGAAGATTCCATGCAGGAGAAATGGCAGCCGTTGGATCGAGTTATTAGATTAAAAAGGGACTGTTAGATGGGATGGAAGATGCTTTCGCGGATGGGAAATATTTCCTTGAGGGAGGAACATGGCGAATATACGATGGATGACATGTTGATTATGTCCACTGTTTGTTGAAACGTTACCGTTTTTGTTTATTAGACTGAGTTGAGCAGTGGACTTCCGGGAGCATTAGTGCCCACAGATAGAAACACGTCCGCCATGAAAAGTGCAATGGTGGATGTGGGGTAACGTGGCATAAAATGAACAGCTGATTGAGCGAATATTCCTTGGATTGATACTCTTGTGGGAGTGAATGTGTACGCAGACACTTAGGTGTTCGCGAACGATTAATTTGGCACTGAAAATTTTTGTAGGAATCAACCTTCACTGTTAATTAAGGATTAAGCTGATTATATGGATTAAAGTGAGAGATCTTTTAGAAAGACACCTCATGTTCTTGGGAACTAAGGAAATGAAAGGGACACTTGGCATCATCTTGCGTTATCAACCCTAAATTATTGACACCTTGAGGGTTGAGTCATCACTCCAAAGCTCTATAAATTTAGAGCTTGCCTCTTCATTTGAACCCACAACTTGGAGCCTCTCCCTCTCAGCTTATTGATCATTATGTAAGTTCTCTTCTTCTGCTTAGTGATATAAATAGTTGAATATGATTATGGGTGGGGAGATAATGAAACTTTTGATGAAATGAGAGGTTTGTTCAAGGGATCAAGAAATGGATTTTATGCTCATGTTTTATACTTTCCAAGTATTCTATTTTGTCCTAATAGCCTACTAGTAGTATTGGATGGAAGGATTTCTCAAGTAATTGAAGTTTATGAACCTACTCTCATGATTGGTAAAAAAAATTGGGTAAACTTTGCAGTTTCTATTTTATTAGCAGCAACTTATCTTAATATCTACCAATTGCCAAACCATTTTAGTATGTAACAATAGACACTTGGATGGAACTATGGGCTTTGGAATCAACTCATTTGGACGTATGTATTGAAAGTTATGAATTTTGGAAGTTGATAGAAAACTGAAGGACGAAACTGGTTATTTGGACAAGAACTAGGTACTGTTTTGGAAGCTTTATTCATGGCAACAATTATTGGATTTCGAAACTGATTTTATATGTTATGAAGCATCTTCTAAAGGAACTATGAGTTTGAGAATCACTTCCGTTCGAAAAAGTTATGAATATTAATGTAAATACATACTAATGTATGATTTTAACATGTTTAGATCTTCAAACTCAAGGAAGTAACTAATATTTGTTGTGAATTGTGCTAAGACTCCAAGGTAAGTAATGATTGTGTGTGTTTTGCCTACTGGCCTACATCACAACGTGCTAGGACGATGTTCATTGTTACATGTTATGTTTATGCTTAAAATAGTTGGTTAATTGCTAAATGATAATAATGTTATGATAATATGTTGTTCAAGGAAATGTTATTATTATGATTTCATGTCATGCACCATGATATTCCAGAAAAGAAAGAAAAGGTTTTACATGCATATGTTTTCATTAAGCATTAAGAAAGACAAGAAAAAAATGAAAGATACATAATAATCTTTGGTAATACAGTACCATTGGAGCTTTGGGTAGTTGATGCCCCCATTGGAGCTTTGGCGAGCTTGTCCCCCAATGATTTTTAGCTTTGGTATCATGTTCCAATGACAAGAAGAAGAACAAGAATGAAAAGAAAGAAAAGAAAGAAAGTTGAAAAACAAATGTTTTATAAAACTTGGGAGGAAGGAGGGAAGAACCGTGAGAAGAGAAAGAATTGAGAGAAAAGAAGAGGGAACTAAGGGAAAAGAAGAAGAGAAGGAAGAATAAGCTCGATGAGGAAGAAGGCTAAGGTTCTTTCAAGGTAAGTTGAGTTTTCTTTGAAGTTATATGGGATTAGTGGAAGCTATAGATAATTTAAGTTATAGATAAGTTATGTTTAGCAGTTACTAATTTGGAATTGGTATGTTCAAGGTGTTATAGATCAAAGGGATAATTGAAGACACTTACAAGATATTATGTTAAGGAATTGATGTAATATCTCAAATTTTTGTTGAGCTAAGCACAAGGTTTATCTGATAATTTTGGAATGATAAGAGCAAAATTAGACGATTTGAAGATATTGGTCAAGAGAAACGTATTTGGAATAAGTGAATTATTATACCCCATTATGTTCATAATTAGCTTAAGGGAAGGATTAAGGTTATTGGAGAATGGGTTGATGATACTTGGAATTAGAAATGATGACATCAGGACTGAGTTAGTGATTAGCAGTCAGTGAATTAGTAAGAGAAAATGTACTTGGATATAATAAGGTGGAAGTTATAAGATCTATAATATTTTAGATTATATTGGATTTAGTAAAATATAAGGGGGAAGAGGAGTTATGGAATATATACTTTGATTATGGAGGGATAAATTTATGGATAGTTGGATAATTTAAGTGTTGGTCAAAGGGAAAAGGTATTTGAAAAATAATGAATTATTGTACCCGAGTAGTTGAGAGTAATAAGGATATGAGTATATTGAACCTAGTGTTGGTTTTGGATATGAGATTTGTTTATGTGATACAAGAATAAATTGGAGAGTTAGAAGATGATAATTACAATTAAGAGAAGTAATATTAATAGTAGTTAGTAATAATGTTATATTTATATAAATATATATATTTAATGAGGTTATATTGATATAAATATATATTTAATGAGGATATATATATATATATATATATATATATATATATATATATATATATAAATATACATGATTTACTTCATGTTACAACAATATATTTCTGATGAAATTATGCAGCGGTTGATCAAATTGAAGTGGTGGTCGACTGGTCTGATCAACTACCATTCATAAGCAAAAAAAGATTGGTGGACGATTAGTGAGCGGGTGGTCGATCGTCCAAACGCAAATCGATCGACCGCCATTTATGAAAGTTATATAAAGATGATAACCGACGTATGAAGATCAAACGATTCATTGTCTGAACGTCTGGATATTGAAGGGTTGTGTCTGGTGGTCTTCTACCTTCAGCTAGATGATGAAGAGTTAGGTTATGTGGCCTATAAATGGTGAAGAGTGGGACGGGTGTTGGAAAAAGGTTGGAAAACGGTGGGGAACCTTTGCCGAAATGGTTTGAGAGAGAAACTGATGTGTATTGTTAGGAAAATTTTGGCAAATTGTGAGGCTCTGTTACTGAAGGGATAAAGGCAGTTTGTGGGTCTGAAGGGTTGATCTGTGGATTATTTGTGATGGAAAGTGGGGACGGAAGTGAGGGAAATGTTGTGTGGGTGAATAACAGAGTGATGAGCGTGAGAAACTGTGATTGAAATATTTGTGGAAGGATTCCATGATGAATATTCTAGAGATATTTAGAGAGTGAGACTGTAAGGGTAAAAGTCTGTTACTGTGACGATGCAACATTTCGTGAGGGTTCTGTGATTCGTGGATTAAATAGTTCAAAGGGAGCAGACATACGTGAAAGGCCGTGAAGGTTATGGTTTGGTCTGTAAGTGAGGAACTGTGAAGAAGGAATTTATGTTTTCTCTCTAGTGTTGCGGGTAAGCAATCTTTCCTCTTGTTTCTTAAAGGAATTATTATGTTGAATGGTTTATGTCTGTTGACATGGATTAGATTTAGATATTGTCAGCATAAAATAAACTATTGTGCCAAACAGTTTAAAGTAGGAAAGTGAAGAAAATGCCACCGCATGTTCCTAGCCCTCTGATTGGTATGTTATTAGTTAAAACACTCTCGGCTAAATAATTGGGTTTCCTTGAATGAAGATATTGGTGTACATATGCTCTATTAATAGGTTTTACCATATAAAAACTATTAGAAAGGGTGGTGGTATTGAATCAAATTTAATCTTGTGGCTTAAGTGAAACTATGTGAGTTCTTAGTCTATTAAGTTGGGTAACCTCTGTTAAGTTGCTCATATTTAGGTGTTGTTACTCTATAGATAGATGGTAAGTTTAAAAGAGAATATTGTCCTAAATATCAATTGTGGAATTATTATCGATAAGTTTAGGTTGAAGAGATATGTTAGGCAATGATATGCTTGTAGTTGTAGTCAGGAATTCAATTGTTTGTGGATTATTATTGATAAATTACGTTGTTGATAAATAGGTTTTGTGAAGAAACTTAAAGTGATAACTTTGTAAAGCTAAGGACTCTAGGTAAGTGGTACTGTATATGTTTTGTCCGAAAGGGCCTTACATCACGAGAATTAAGGGGTGTTTGTTTGATGTTTGTTTACTAAATGCATAGCTTATGTTATATTTGGAGACGTACTATTGAATGATTGCTTGTATGTTTATTAGATTTAAATTTAGTTCTTTAATTAGGAAATGGTACATATTTTGAGGTTACGATAATAGATACGATAGATAGAATTGTATGCTTGCCTCATTGTTCCTAATGCACACAAAACTATAACCGTAACTGAATTACGAATAAACGTAAACATAAATGGTTAGTTTTTACGTGAGTTCGGAGACTTAAGAGGTTGCTCTCATGTGGGAACGAGTCACAGAATAAATAACAATAAAAGACAATTAAGTAAAAGAATACGGAGAGAATAGCTTGAGTTTGTTAGTTCGTTCTCGATTGATGTCGAAACAGACCGGATAATGGTAAGTGAGGCCATTAGCGTTGATGCGCATGGTTGCTAGTGCGTTCTCGGTTGATGTCAGACTGATTATTGTGCATTGATGTGTACAGCCGCTAGCAAAGCTTTCGGTTGATGCCATAGCTATTTACCAGAGGTGAACACATTTAGGTGAGTTCAGAAACTGAAGAGATTGCTTTCATCTAACAAGTGGGTGAGTTCGGAAACTGAATAGGTTGCTCTCACCCCAAATTATAAATAACACGTTTGGGTGAGTTTGGAAACTGAAGAGGTTTCCCTCATCCAACGGGTGAGTGAGTTCAGAAACTAAAGAGGTTGCTCTCATCCAACGGGTGAGTGAGTTCAGAAACTGAAGAGGTTGCACTCACTCAAAGAGATAATTAAAGGAAATAAAAGATAGATAAACAAAACAAAAAACTATATGTGTTTGAATAGTATTGCATGAGCACGTTTTACTTTTATACTACTTACTAAGCGTTAGGCTCATAGTCAGGTCATGTGATGTAGGTATGCGTGGATTGGAGGATAGATGCAGTTGGTGAGGCATTTGTACGTTGAGAGCTTGGCGACTAGTTAGGCTAAAAGGTTAAAGAAGAAATGTAATGATTGGTCATAACGTTTTAAGGAAAGTGAACCTTTGATATAGTATTTCGTTAATAATGTTTTCAAATTGTGTTTGATTCTTTTGGTATTGAATACATGTCTTCTGTTGTTGTGAATGTTTTAAAGCTTTACAGTATGACATGTTTTAAGTAATAAATGGTTTAACAAAAAGGAGTTTACTTACAGACTTTTTTTTAAAGCTAGTTTTCAAAGACAAAGTCTTTTGTTGTGATTTAAAAGAAAAATTCTTTAAAATTTTAAGTTTTAAATTATAAGAATAACCGAGATGTTTCAATTGAGGTAAGAGATATTGTATGTTTTTGGCTCTTTGGCATACATCACAAGAAATTAGGAATTGTATGACTTGTTGTGTGTATATAAGGTTAGTATATGATATAACTTGATTTGTTTATATGCTTTCACGTTATTATTGATATAAGGATAGTATTGATGCTTTGGAAAGATTAAAATATTACTTGTTTGATAATTGAATTATAAAAGTGAATGAAGAAGTAGAAATTATTGCATTGATGTTATGTGATAGAATGATAGAATTGTATGCATTCATTTCATAGTCATGTATCATTGTTTTCATGAAAATGTACATAAATGTTTTATGCATATGCTTTGAAAATGAAAATGACATATTATGGAAATAAACGTAAAAAGGTGTGATGAGGTATGTGTTCTTGAATGGCTACCCCAAGTAGGCCCAACGGTGCCACTCTACCTTATACGATGACATCTCCAATTCCTAGATGGATAAGTGGAAGTAAAGTTCAAGTTAAAGTTAAAGGTAAAGATAAAGTTAAATGTTACATGTAAAGGTAAAGGTAAAGGAATAATGTAATGGGAATTGCATATGTTTTTATAAAGTGCATAGCATGAGCATAACATTTCATATCTCTTACTACTGCATATGTTTTTATAAAGTGCATAGCATGAGCATAACATTTTATATCTCTTACTAAGCTTTAGGTTCATAGTTAAGTCTTGTGATGTAAGTATGCACGGTATCAAAGATAGTTGCAGTTGATGGAGGATTTACGCATTGTGGATATTGTGGTTGGCTAGGCTAAAGGATGAAGGAAAAAGAGAATGTTCAATTCATGATTTGATTTGTATAATGAAAAGGATTTAATGAAAATTTTATCTATGGTATTTCATTTTATTTCATTTAGTCTCAAATATTTAGTACAAAAAGTCTTCCGCTATGCCATGTTTTATGAAAGAGGAAAGTTTTAAATTCTACGTGTTTTATAAAGAAAATGTGCTTTAAATTGTTATGTTTTAAGAAAAAGGAAAACGAATCACTACAGTGGATATCTGCTCTTATAACATTTCCTATGTTTTAATATTCCAAACATCCGCTTTCATGCCTTTAATCAATCATCAAAACTTCTTTTCCATTCAATAAAACTCAACGCATTATTAGATATAATTATCTAACTCCATAATTCATGCTTTCTCATCTAAAACATTTCATATTTATTCAAGACCTCTTGTTTCTCTTTTTCCATATATTTATTTATGAATTCTATTTGTTGAATCTGTAAACCATCAAAGCATGTCCAATTCATGTTTATATCTAACCAATCCAAACCATCATCAATTGTAGATGTATAAAATGAATATTAATTCATAATCAAAGACTCAACTTGTTCTACCCAATTCATGTGATAATTTACTTACCAAAAATCATCTATGAGCAACAATCATTAACTCATATAAATGTCATCTTTCACTCAATCATTTCCATTAAAAATCCAACATCATCATCTATGAGGGAAGTGTAAAGTTAAGGAAAAATGGCAGTGGCGTTAAGGAAGGATTGGCCATGAAGAATGAAGGAGGGGTTGATCAAAAATCAACCGGGTGTGAGAAAAAGAAGGATTCGGTCAACTATGAAGAAACCGGTCGACTAAATGGTCGACCGCTAAATATTACAGAGTGCTCGTGGTTGATGGAGCGGACAAGCACCTAAGATTTGGTCGACCATTAAATATTACAAAAGCGATTCTTGTGAGTCAGTCGACGAAGAGGTTAAGCATGCGGTTGAGGATACTCGACCGACAAATAGGGCAATGGGAAAGGTCGTGCAATTGATCGACCTTGAATGACAAAAAATGGGTTTTCAAGTGGGAGAGGTTGAGCATAGTGAAGAAAGGGACAGGTCGATCACATGATTGACCTAGAAGAAGGCAGAGAGGCAAAATACGTTGGACCGCTCGATCAAGTGATCAAACAGGTAAATTGAAGAAGTAAAATTCACGTGGGAGCGGTCGAGGGTATGCTCGACTTGGAATTTCAACCATGTGGGAGAGGTCGATCCCATTAAATTTTCAAAAAAAGTTGTTTTAAGCATTGATCCGGCAGTGCGTGAGAATCCCAAGGAGGCATTTTCTGTGATTCTCCCATGTGTCCCCCTTACAGATGGCAGTGTATAGGAGGTGTTAGGTGAGATTTAATGGGGATGAGTGATGCGTGTGGTGAAAGCCTTCGGTGAAAAGGGGACGGAGTGGAATAGAGAAGTGAATGATAGAGAGAAAAGAGAGGAAAGAAGCTATCTAGAAAGACTGTGAGGCCGAGAGAAATAGAGAGCTTGCAGGAGAAAGTGAGGATGTTGAGCTTATATAGGAGACAGGGAGAAAGTGAGAATGAAAGAGTGAGCTTCTGGTAAGAGGAAAAGAGAAAGGAGCCGGGAAGCTGAAGAAAGAAGAGAAGAAGGAAAATAAAAGGGAAGGTCTCGAGAAGGAAATGGTCATGAGCAACAGGAAATAACAGAGTGAGGTGAGAGCTGAGGAAGGAAAGGAGAGTCGGTTGTCTTTTCTGCCTTTTCTCTCAGGGGTTCTACGGTATGATGGATTCCTTCGACTTATATGGATTTTTTGAGAATGTGCAATAGAATATAAGAGTGTGATGGATGTTGATAATATTGTCTGCGATGATTTATGCTCTGTTAAGGTTTGGATATGCTCTCTGTTGTGAACTATTGTTGAAGATAAGTAGATTTAATTCAGTAATTTGACTATTACCGTGGGTAGAATGTTCTGTTGGTTGTGTTCTGCACTTTTTAGATATTGATTTGTTGATAGCCATGGTTGAGATTTATATGTTGTTGTGTGAGCTCTTGTTACAAGTTGGTTACTGCTTAGTCGAACTGTGAAAATACATACTCTATTCATGGAAATAATGGAAGTAAAAATAGAAGATAAAATGCAGGTGTTAGTGTGTCATGGATGTTGTGAAGTCGGTTCGATTATTTTAGGATTTTTATGCTGTTATTGAAGTTATTGTGTTTTGTTGGTCGCTGCTTAATGGAATCGGTATGAAAAATGGGTTAGGTTAATGGAATTAGCCCTCTGTTGTTTATTAAGTTGAATGTTCGAATTGTTAGCCATTATGGTTTATGGAACTCAATGAATGGTTGTGAGGAGATGAAATTAATGAATAAATGCTATTAATTTTGAAGGTGCATAAAAGCATTCTGAAGGATAAGAATTTGTGGTAAATTGCATAGAAGATGACATGTAATTGATATTGTCTATATTTTGGTCTTTAGGGCCCTACATCGCAAGAGTTAGGGTTGTTTGATGCCTACATTTACTAAATTATCAAGTTACGTTGTGATCATGTCCTGAGGATTGTATTTATGTTTGCTGTGTTTATTAAAATTAGGTTCTATTAATGATGTGTTTATAGCTTTAAGTTCTTTAAGTTAAGGATTTGATATTAAGTATGTTTTGAGGTCTATATAGAGGAGATTGAATTGTATGCATTCACGAGCATTACACGCATCATGGTTTTCAAAAGGATAAGAAAATGGTTTATAAGCATATTTTGAAAGGGAAATAGAAATGGACATGAAATGTAAATAGATGTTGTGGACCGGTTGGTAAAGCCCAACACAAAAAGAAAGAAAACTTAAATAGGCATGATGAAGTGTGAGGTTGAGTTGGCCGCTCTTCCTCATCAAGTCTAGACATCTCTAACGCCTCTAGATAAAGTAAAGGCAAGATTAAGATAACAGTAAAGGAAAATGAAAAACGAAAACAGAAGCTGCATTGTTTTTAAAGTTGCAAAGCCTATACATTTCACGTTGTATTTTATATCACTTACTAAGTCTTAGGTTCATAGTTTAAGTCTTGTTGATGTAGGTACATGCTAGAATGGGTTAAGGAGCAGTTGATAAAAGATTTGCACGCGCGGATTTGTGGCTGGCTAGGCTAAAGGGATTTAAAGAAAAATGGTTTGAAAAGATTTTGTAAAGAAATTTAATTGTAAAAGAAAAAGATTTATTTATTATATTTCTTAAATGTTTGTCTTATTTTAAAGTTTTCAGCTATATTTATAAAAAAGAAAATTGTTTTCAAAATGATTTAAATCGAAAAGAAAAAGTTTTAAATTTTACACGTTTTAAAAGTAAGAAAAACTGGGTTGCTACATAGCGTGATAAATGTTCCTCTGTTGAGAATTGAACGCGAAACGAAAAAGAAAACGGCAGAAGCAGAGACATCAAAATTTACATAGAAAAACCTTACAGAGAAAAACCACTGACATAAGATGTAACATCCAGTACTTTCTTGCCCTTTTTTTTTTTTTTTTTACAAACAATGTAACTTATCAGAGTAAAGTGAGCGACTTGTCATAAAACGAATTTCATAAAACTACTAGATAACCATAAAAGTTTCTAAAACAGTCCCTTTTTACATTTTCAAAAGTTTAACCTATTAATATTTTAGCAAAATACCCATTTTCAAAAGACCCGTTATGTCACATGTCCCAAACCAAAATACCAAACTCCATCTGTGAAATTACCATCATATCAAATGTCCCAAAACACATTACCAAAATACATCTGTGATGAACCACAACCAACAGGTCAAAATGGCTGATAATCCAAAACATCGTCCTGGAATACCTCCTCCACAAGGTGATTCTCATCCAATGCATTACCTACATCACGGGGGAAAACAATGAGCCTAACGCTCAGCAAGAATTAGAATGTAATGTAATGCATGACCATACAATGCAATTAAACCAGGAGCACATACATGACAAACACCGTAGGGCTATGAGGAAGATTTGGCCAGTTAACTATACATATCATGGTCTTCCTCATGCCGTATGTACTCTTTGTTCCGAGAATGTTGGGAATTTCAGAACAGGAGACAATGAACACTCGATCCCATGCTCTTAATCTATTTTCTTTCTAATTATTTCATTTTAAACTTTCTTTTTAATATTTCACTGTAACTCATTCATGGGATGTCATTGTTATTCCCGAACATCCACACACCCATTTACATAGATTGAGCATGTCATGCAATATGAAGCAATTTCATAAGACATACAAATGATGCATGTATGTCATTTATAGCATTCAAAGTGTACAAGACATTAACTTTAAAGATTTGCTCATGACTTACCTTTAGCAATACTAATTATAAGACAAAGATCTTGCTTTACACTATCGGAAAATAATTGTCATGTTTGTCAGGTGTATAAGAAAAAGAACCTACATCACACTATAATAAAACAATTTCATGCTTGTCAAGTGTAAGACAAAATTTTAGTTTCATCATAACTCATCATATCACCCATGTAAAGAGCAGTTTGCGATGACACCTTCCTTCCACAACTAACATGTTTACCATCTATCTTTTATCAATACCTCACCAAAACTCAAGTGCAAGTATATCAATTCATTAATCAGATTTTTTGCATGACACAAAGTCAATGAAATCACACACAATGTCATAACCATTTCTCTAGGCAGCATATAACACAAAGTCAATGATATCACACACAAACCCCGTGATGTAGGCCTCTACTGGCCATACATCATTCTAATTCTTACTTGACTGTTGTGGAGAAAATTCCAACTTCCCTGCTGTAATGCGTTCTCACAGTAATTCTTTATCGAAATTCCCCTAGAGCAATAAGACACACATCACTTGGAGTGGAAAAATCAACTAGTTGTACAAAGTAAAACTCACCTTTGTGCACACCCACATGCACATACCCAATTCTGGAACTACACTGATCCTTCAACTTTGGTCTCGTTCTCCCAATCCTTTGGTTGTCCTTTAACCCTTATCGACAAAATTGAAGAGGTGAAAGCCAGGTGTGGTGGAAGAGAGAAAAACGCGTGGGTTGAGTCCTGCCTCTAGGGAAAGGGGTCCATTGTCCTGAAGACACTCCCTCACCGCTAGAACGTGTCGCAACTGAAGAATTCAAAGAAGAATTGAAAAATGGAGAATGTAATTGTCAGATTTAAATGGGTTTTTCGGACTATTTTGACCTTTCGAACGCGGTGTGTCGTTCACAATATCGTCAGCATCATCCGAAATCAATTTTGGGACGAGAAAACACGTCTCCAGTCCTTTGTCCGTACCGTTCACAAACCTAATTCGGATGATGTGAGGCGTCCGCATGTCATCCGAATTGTCCGAAAATTTGGACAGAGTCATTGCGGACGCTATCTTCCCTCCTCCGCAGTCGTCCGCAGCATCCAAATGTTCCCAAAAAATGGACAGATTCAAAACGGACGACTCTACTATCATCTGCAGCGTCCTTAGGCGTCCGCACCAAGACAGCTCAGAGATTGAGACGCCAATTGCCGTCACCATGCATCCTAAACTCCCAATTTTGCATTTTTCTTTAACTTTTTACACTACATTTCATTTGCCATATAACATAAACCGTATTATTACATCATCAAATTTTATTACAACGTAATATATATGGATTTACGGTATTTTACATTTTTGTGACATTACATAAGAGAAATTCACTAATTTAGAAATAAAGGTACAATGAGTTATGTGACTCAAGCATCAAATATAGAGAAAATAAATAATCCAAATATTGGATACGGGCCCAACCCGACCCAACTATAATTCGAGTCACACTGAACACTAACAATCTCCACCTTGACACGAATTCCACATAAGAGATCCAATGCAGGCTTCTCGACCCACCACAAAACGAATCCATAACATTTACCTATAACAATCTCCATCTTCAAAGAAATTCCAATGCAAGACAAACGAATCCACAAAACTCTAACAAAAAATAAGCTCCCCTTCCACAAAGGCCCCTGCTGGGCCAATTCAATATCTGATACCGATCAAGTTTAAGGTCTGCTTAAACTTGAGAGACACACTCAGGAAGAAAGCATATCTCCTCTATGGGACCACCAAATTATCAAAGATGTTACAATGAACTGCATGTGAATGTATTGAAGACTCCCCACTAGAATCAATACCCTTGAACACGCACAATGCATGACCCATTGTAGTAGTTTTACCATATTGCCATAGAGCTTTACCATTCCTCTTGGTTCTACCTTTGACGATACCACTCTGACATGAAACTGAAACTGGTGACGATGTAGTGACTACATCACCCTGAACATCTGTAATAAGTTGACATATCGGCTCTAATATAGATTCAGATTCCAACTTGAACTTCACCTGAGGATCTGACTTCTTCTGAGTCTTCCCCAAAAAACCTTTAGAAAGTGAATTCACAAACTTTGCAGTATTATTACCCAGCACTATAGAATCCTATAACACATACAAATTTGCAAAACTTCTGTGTCCCTTTAACTTGACGAGAGCACCCATACTGATATTTATACCTCCACCTATAGCGTTGTACTTATACTCTTTCGAATCTAAAGAACTCAATGAGATCATATTCTTTTTTAAATGGGGAACATATTGCACATTACCCAATGTTCTTACAATTTCATCAAACATTATGATTCTGACTGTACCAATATCAGCTATCTAGCAATACCCATTAACACAGCACCTCCTAAAATGGTCTCATATGTCAAAAATTAATCCCGATTGTAACACATTGAAACGAACAAATTGAATCCAGAATCCACTCTTTGTTTGGCTTTGAGTTTACCTCTGACACAATTAGAAGATCTTCATCACTATAGTCTTCTTCTTCAGTGACAACAATTTCACCAAACATCATCTGTTGTTTTCCCTTCTCAGCAGCTCTCTTTATTTCATTATGCACTTTACGGCACTCAGCTTTAATGAGCCCCTTCTTCTGACAGAAGTAATAGGTTCTATCACTGCTCATTGACTTTGATCTGCCCTTCGAATTCTGAACATTATTACTGCTTTTGTTGTTTGACTCTTTTGTTCTACCCCGAAAGATGAGTATCTCACATCGAAACTCGGATCTAACAACAATCTGTTTCATTTTTTCCTTTGATAACAAAGAACCACAAGCCTCTTCCAGAGTTAGACTTTCTCTACTGTATAAAATCGTATCTCTAAAAACACCATATTAAGCAGACAATGAGCACAGTAGAATCAACCTCAAATCTTTCTTACATACTTGCATTCCATAGTCTCCAAATCTAAAACAAACTCCTTGAATGCGGTCAAGTGTTTTTCAATAGAACCTCCTTCTATCAATTGATGAGAATTAAATTGTTGTTTCAAATGCAACTTGCTAGTCAGAGTTTTCCTCATATACAACTGCCTCAATCTGAACCATAACTTAGTGGCAGATTTTTTGTTCAAAACATCCTACAAAATCTGATTTGACAATTGCAGACGTGTCAAAGATAGGGTTTTTCTATCATTTCGAAGTTTCTCCTTTTCACTCCATAACGTGGGCATTTTATCGAGCCCTAATAACACGTTGTCTAAATCCATCTGTGCGAGAATATCTCGCATATTCACCTGCCATAACTGAATCTTGTATTTTAATCCAACAACGGAATATCAAATTTCAGGGAACTCATCTCCCCCAAAAATTTCAGAATGTTCTCAAAAATATCTGAAGCCAAAATATCCGCCTACAAAATTCAGAACCCCCACCAAATAATTCTAGCAAAATCCGATAACCCAACCATAAATATTCTGAACCAATTTCTCTAAACAAATTTAAGAAATTTTATTCGAAAAACCGAAACATAATTTTTTACCCCAAAATTCTCTCAACCTTGCAATGCCCAAAATTCAGTAAATCAAAATTGAATTTATAAAATTGCAAATTTGCTTGTCTAGTCTGCGTATTCAGAGAATGCTGATGTGGTTAGCGATTAGCTCGGAGGACGGCTAAGCAATGGTCGGACGAGAGACAGAACACAACGACAGGGACTCCCTTCTTGGTGATCAATGATGACAGTGCGAGAGGGCAGGTCAAAATTTTACGCTGGGCGCACTAGGCTTTGCAATAGCAGATTCTGTGCGAGCGAGTGGAGTCATTCTCCTCATCTTGATCGGTGGTAGCGGCTTCTATTGCGGCATGCGACAAGTTGGAGTAGCGGCTTCTCCTTCTCTGTTTGTTGAAAGAGACAGCTAGACGCGACAACAATCCTTTCTTGAGGAAGACAGAGCCGACGCGGGCAACACTGTGTGAAGGAAGACAACATGCAACGGGGGAAAAAATAAAATTTTTTCCCTTTTTTTTAAAATTTCTTTTTCAAATTTGTCAACAAAAATAGCAAACTCAAAGATTCTGTTCGATCCAAGTAATGAAACTCTTAGCCAACTCTGATACCAATTGTTGAAAATTGGTATAGAGAACCTCAACCAATCTCTGATACCAATTGTTGAAAATCGAACACGAAACAAAAAAAGAAACTGCGAAAACAAAGACATCAAGATTTACATGAAAAACCTAGACGAGAAAAAACCACAGGCAGAGGAGAAATTCTCTAATTTAGAAATCAAGGTGCAATGAGTTTTGCGACTCAAGTATCAATATATAGAATAAATAAATAACCCTAATATTAGATACGAGCCCAACCTGGCCCAACTATAATTCAGGTCACACCAAACTCTAGCATCTCAAGCTCTCTTTTGGGTTGGAAGAGTGAAAGATTTAATGAAGCCTTCCTACATCAAGTCCTCCAACCACTGTGATTGCTTTTCTGACTTCTAAACAAATCGGTTAACTGGATGCCTCAACACCCACAAAATTTAAATAGTTAAGTTCTTTTATCAACGAGTAATCTATGATGATTCTAAAAGTCAAGCTCTAAATTACAATTTACCTTAAAATTATTTGTTTTAAAACTATTAGTCATGATTCAAAAACACTTTGACAATAAGAAGTACAATATTTTGAATATGAGTCATACCTCTAAGTCTTAGTTTATGACTAAATATAACAAACTTTGATTCTCTAGAAGGCAAGACTTTCGAGTTGGTCAGTGTTGAAGAGCGAGCATCAATCAACTAGACTTTGAGTTTGGAGTCGTGTTAAAAAAAACCTATTTCAGTTGTGGGGTTTGCAAAAGATTGTAATATTCATCAATTTTTAAGGATTAGAAGAAATCGCCAGATCAAAGATAAGAAAGAAGTATATTCAACCACTCAAAGGAATCCTTCAAAGACATGCGAAACTTAGCATGAGATAATCACAGATTAAGTTTTGAATTACTCAAATGACACTTGCATAGACATGAAGACAACCAGAAAATCATGTTTTCATTGACACGGAAAAACACATGAAAATGTGTACAAGATTCAATATTTCTAGAATCATTACCGGAATCGCATCAAGTTATATACACTTGGTAGAACGGCAGAAAAGGGTCCCACTAACTCTGACCAAAACAATGAAAGATTCCATTTCAATCCAAATAAATTAAAACCTCATCATTGACCATGCCATTTGCAAAGGTCGACCGTTGTCTAATGTCTGCTACGTCTCTTATCAGCTCCAAGGTCCTAGCGCAGCCATCAAACATTAATACATATTATTGCACACGCATAATGGTCTTCTACAAGTGATAGTAGAAATGCATCGTTGGGCGGGGATGGGAAAAACTGTTTCAAAGAAACGATAAATCACAACAACATGGCTGCGAACCTCCTACACTGGTTCTAAAATTTCACATTTTATTGAGTTTTTCGAGTAGCTGACGCCATTTTGGAGTTTCTTCATCAAAAATGTACGTCAATGGGGAAATTAGAACTCCAGTCCCGCCAACCTGCACCAGAGCCCAATAACCAAAAAATTGTAACTTTTGATGTAGCCGATTGATATAATGGAAAAAAAAAAATCAGCTTTTCATAATAATTTACACGAATTTACAATTACTTATAGAACAAACTATGTTTCAGGAAAAACTGATATCACGAAAGAATGCCTAACTTATTACTCTATCAGTAGTACACAAACGTAAAATTTTCTTTGGAAGACAGCATAAGAATTTTCTATTGTTGTTAAATATCATTGTTATAAAAAAGATCTTCATCTATTTTTACTAATTCTCTCAGGATTTCAGTACATGTCTCGATCAAAAATGTCTTCCATTTCTACCTCGTCAATGAACGTCTTAAATCCTTTGTTACTAACGTTTTTCATGGCTAACCTCCCTCTCGGGTCACCTATCTCATTATCCTTCATCAATATTCTATTTGTAATTATTGGAGAATTATTCTTCTCTGTCCACCATTTGTATGGTGACAGGTGGCTAGTTAGTTAGAATTCTTTTCTTTGCGTCTGGAATATAGAAGAAAAAAATTTCTGCGTTGAGATTCTACTCTCAATCTATACTTTCTTTTTCTGTGCAAACTCTGACTTGGTATCGAAGCCACAGTATCCTCAAGTACCTCCAACAGACTGCTCAGCCTGAAACTTCCCCCTCAACAAACCTCACGTCTTCTCTTTCCCTCTCAGAGTCAAACCTCAGTCAAGCTAACGTCCGAAAATTTCTTAATCTATCCACAAGAAGGGTGGCTGGATTCAAACCTGAACGTAGAATGCAAGAGAAATTCAAATTTTATCACTTGAAAGTCGATCTATCGATCCATTTGCAGCGCACTCCTATTCTCTCAACAATGCTTCTTTACTTTATATTAAAGGGAAGACCTTTTTTTTAGTTTCCTTGTTTGGGTTTCCCATATTATGAGCAGTTACATCATCATCATCAATGATCTGGATTGCTTCAACAATGACACATACCCTTTCCCTCCAAAATTTCTAGTCTCACGTTCCAACTCAACCCTGATTTCTACATTGAAGCCTTAGGATGTTAATCAGTTGGATTTATGCATCACTCTCTGATTCTCATCTCTATATAATTGTTGCCTACACCTCTGCATTTGAAATTTAGACAGTTAATTGAAAGAATCTATTCTTCCTCCCTCACACTTACACGTATTACAGAGCTTCAGAGGTAAATTCATCCATTATCCAAATATGGTATTTCAGCTTCTGCATATATTCTTAAGCTCATATCAATATGTAATAATCTTGCCGCTATGGGCGTACCAGTATCTAGAAAGGATCAGCTAACTTACCTATACGACAGCTTGGGGAGTGACTATAACCCCTTGGTCACTGTCATGACGAATACCCAATCGAGCTGATCTTGATGGATTATTGATAAGGTTTTGCTGGCTTACAAATTGTCCTCAAAGGAATCTCTTGTCAAAGTTGGGTGAAAGAGCAGGTTTGCTATGATCTTAGAGAATGATGTGCAATTTTTTGGGGTCATTTATAGAATTTTAAAAAATCTCAAATCAAGGTGAAAGAAAATTCATCAAGATTCTGAGTGGAAGTGAAGGCGCTAGTTGGAAGAAATTTTCTGAATTGGTGTCACCTTGCTTGTCAACAAACTGTGTTTGTGGCCCAAAGAGAAGTTTAGGCCAGAATCAATCTACTCTGAAGGGAGGGAATCAACAAGTTAGTTCTGACAAAGGAATTTGTTTAGACAAGGGACATTGCCTTCCTAGTACAACTATGGAGGACTTACCCACCAAGCCAACAGTCATATCTGCCAGTGTCAAAATTGAACAGTCTTGGAAGAATGCTTTGGAAAATGCATTGGTTTGCACCAAGAAAGAAGTGTGTATGTTGGGGGAGATTAAAAGCCGAGTGAAAGAGTTTTTACACATTGACTTGTCATTCAATCCTTTTCGACTAGATATGGCGCTGTTTTTCTGCAAAATTGGAAGGGAGAGAGCTAATCTTAAATGGTTGAAGCCATCTTCTTCAAAGAATCCCCTCTATATTTTTCAGAGCTTGGAGGTAAAAAGTCTTACTTGAGGTGGAGAAACACATAGCAATAAGATATATCACTTTAAACTTACAAACAAGATGATACCAATTTCTACATAAAACTTGATTGAATGAACCCACCAAAAGAGAGTTGGCCGAATGGAGGGAACTCCACAATTTAAAAAAAAAAAAAGATTATTCTTCAGTTTTCTACCCTAGGGCAGACCGTAGTGTGCGCTTAAATACTCCCTCAAATTACGGTTGCCACTAAAAGAAAACTACCAAAAATATCCTCACAACACACTTACTTGGCTAGAACATGCTTTAGCCGAGTAACACTTTTACTTTGAGTTTTAAAGCCACTCTAACAAGCACAAATAAGTAAACATAAATCTAAATTAATCCCCAAACGTAATCATGCAGCAAAGATCTAATTAAGTATTTTCAAGCTCCTCCTTCAATTGACATAGGTTTCAACACCGAGCTAGGAAGATGCGGGTTTCTTTGGCAGAATTGATAGTTCTCTGTCCATAGTTCTTTTGGCATAGTAAATGATCTCCAAATTTAGCAAAAAACTCAATTCTAGAAAGCTTATAAAATCAGCTACAATTGTTAAGAAGCTTACTTTCTGATATAAGATTGTAAAAGTTGCCAAAAATAACAAAGACACCACGGAGGTCAAATTGTAAGCAGATTTGGGTTGATTCACATTTCTCCTAAACTTGTGCTTGAACTTTCACTTATGTTTTATTTTGAATAAAACAATGACATATTTGGATGCTTGAGGAATGCAATCCATCTTCTTTCCTCTTT
Source organism: Begonia loranthoides (assembly GCA_022433065.1). Taxonomy (NCBI): domain Eukaryota; kingdom Viridiplantae; phylum Streptophyta; class Magnoliopsida; order Cucurbitales; family Begoniaceae; genus Begonia; species Begonia loranthoides. Next base: position 25,883,971 of record CM039478.1, read on the forward strand.
GAACACCTACAAAATAAACACTAAAAATATTATTAGAAAACATCTGTGCTCGATTGTGAATGAATGGAATCCATGGCACATCACAAAGTCTTTTAGAAGAATTACTGGGGCAAGAATCAAGGTGCGGAGATTGGATTGAGAATACATCCCATCCAAAGTGACTATTTGATGCGCGCAGGGAAGGGATTTAAATCTAACCTGTAAATATGATGACTTTGAATGTTGAATATGCCTTGAATTGAACTTAGGAAAATTCAATTGTCTTCCAACTTGCTTCTTTAATGAAAGAAGAATATGTATGAAAAAAAAGGATTACTTATTTTGAAAAAGTGACCTTTAAGATAGGGCTCCCGTGATATGACTCACACGAGGAGTTTTTTAGATATAACGCACCAAAGGATCTTTTGATGTAACTCACCAAAGTTTTTGAAAGAGGAATCACTCCAATTTCGAGTTTAGCAAAAGTTATTTTGTATTCAATTCTCAACTCCTAAAAACATAAGAATAGGTGGCTTTATATAGCCTTTTGCGAACATAAATTAGGAAACTAAAAGAATAAGAAATTTTCTAAAAATCTTCTAATAGACCTTTTAAAATCTTCTAAAAAATCTTATAAAAAATCTTCTCAGAAATCTTCTAAAGATCTTTTAAGAAATCTTATAAAATCTTCAGCTTGTTTTATCTTCAAGAAAGATGATATTCCGCCTTCAAGATCTTCTTGTTGTGATTCTCGACCAATTAGCAAAGTTTCCTTAACCTTTTGCTCTCTGTTCCCTGGGCTTTTAACATAGAAAACAAACTCCGAATTTAGCAATCCAACTTGCTCTAGAGCTACAATCTTTATGAAGCATACTTTTTGAAATGACGTCGTTTGGAAAGCCAAAATAATCAAATACTCCTCGGAGGTCAAAAAAGAAGACAGTTTTTGGAAAGTTTTTCCATTTCTCTTTCATTGCTCTTGACTTCCACCTATACTTGATCTTCATGATATTCTTTGAGGCCTGATAAATAATAGAATGGTCCCATTTCGTATCATCCTCCCGGGGTTGAAAAGAATTCGACCTCGAATCATATCTTGTGTCACCACATTCCATAGTCGACCCCGAATTTGAAGGTTTCTCATGTATGCTCCACTTGTCATCAAGTCTTGGTATTTCCAATAATAGAAGTCTTGTACTCATTATATCACACAATAATATGTTAGTAAAAGCTTCCATAAGAACAATCATGTCAAGTTTGATCTACCTTGATATCTACCTTTTTGTTTAGCCAACTAAAACTTTCCTTAAAATCCATGGACGACCGAATTGCGTAATTGCTTTCATCTTTGATTAAAGGAGATGCCTTTTTTGTGTTTAGACTTTGATCACGAACAATTTGGCCCTTGTCATTATTGAAGCTTTGACTATGCACAATTTGTTTCTCACGACAATCCTCTTGTTCCTCTTGTATTATAGTTGTTAATTACTCATCTTGGATTTCTATTGGTTCAGATACTTGCTCTTCTTGACATTCTTCCTCAATTTGCTCAAGAGTATATTCTAATACCTCATTGCGATCTCGTGCTTGTAAAATCGGGGTGCTCAATAATTCTGCTTTTAAGTTGTTCCGACAATGCACTAATTTTTGCACGTTCGGCTTGTTGACTTTCGGAAGAATATCCATACCTTGGGAGTTAGGGGTGGGCAAATCGGTTTTCGATTCCGGTTCCGGACGTCTTGGAACCGATCGTTCGGTTCTCGATTCCGAGTGTAAGGAACCGGTACCGGAACCGCAAGGAATCGAATCCAAAACCGAAACCGAGCCTCGGTTCCGTTTTGGTTCCGGTTCCCAACTTGAGAAAAAGCAATTTCAGAAAGCCGTAAATCTTCAAATGCAAATTTCTATTTTGAACTCATCAACAAAATCCATACATTTTAGAACTCCACTTATTCAAGGGCTTTGCTTTCATAAAGCCGTAAATTTCTATTCTAAATAATCCAAATGCAACAAAAATTACAAATGAGCACCAAACTGTAAATCTCTTGAAATTCCCATTGAATACAAGCAAATGGCTAAACTCAACTTCAGGACTATTTATCGTTTGTATCAATGAACAGAAAATTGAACTTTATGGACTTGTGATCTAATCACCGGAATTGAACTTAACTATCATTAAAAACTTAATGACAAAAACAGAAATTAAACCCTAAATCAGAAATCAAAATTCAAAAACAAAAGCATACCCTAAATCGCAACCCCTAAATCACAAACCCCAAATCGCCTCTTGGTTCCAAAGTTCGCAGGTTCGTCGTTCGCCGTTCACCGTTTCGCAGGTTCACCGTTTGCATAAACTCTTCTCGCTCTCGGGAGTCGGTTCCAGACTTCGCAGTTCGTAACCCGCAAGCTTTCCCTGTTTTTTTGTTAACAGCAGTCGGTTCTCGGTTCTTGAATCATGAAACGGGGAACCGAACCACAATTATAACCTAAAACCGAAAACCGAAAACCGAAAAATTGTAAACTGTAGGAACCACGAACCGGAACCACAGCTCGGTTCCAGTTCGGTTTTTGGTTCTGGTCGGTTCTTGCCCACCCCTATTGGGAGTGGTGGTGGTGAGTGTAGAATATAATTTCGTCTCTCAATTCTTTGAGCCATTTTAATCACATCCTCAAGGGTGTCGTAAAGTCTTGTTGCCATATTTTCTAGAATGTCATCGTGAAGTCCGTCGATGAACCTTGCTATTGTTTTTCCTTCCCGTTCTTTCAAATCACATGTTTTTTTTTAAGTTTTGAACTTGGCATCATATTCTTTGACGGTGGAGGAACCTTGCCTTAGGTTTTGGAATTGTTGGTAGAGATCTTGAATTTATTGTTGGTTTTGGTTCCTCTTTAGTTGAGCAATTTGTTGTTGATTTTGATTCCTCAATATTTAATCAATTTGCCGATGGAGTGAGAGAGCGATTTCCCTCCGATTTTCACTGGAGTGAGTTGTTAAAGGTTTGGCCATCGAGGAGGTTGTAGCCTCGTCTTTTTGTATTGCCTTGGATGTTCCTCAAATCATCATAAGTAAAAATTTGTATAAGGATATATTTAGCTCTGATACCAAATCATGCGCGCACGGGAGAGGTTTAGATCTAACCTGTAAATATGATGACTTTGAATGTTGAATATACCTTGAATTGAATTTAGGAAAGGTCAATTATCTTCCGAATTGTTTCTTTAATGAAAGAAGAATATGTATGAAGAAAAAGTATTACTTTTTTTGAAAAAGTAACCTTTAAGATAAGGCTCTCGTGATATGACTCACACGATGAGTTTTTTGATATAACGCACCAAAGGATCTTTGGATGTAACTGTCCAAAGTTTTTGAAAGAGGAATCACTCAAATTTCGGGTTTAGCAATTTTGTATTCAATTCTCAACTCCTAAAAACATAAGACTAGGTGGTTTTATATAGCCTATTGCGAACATAAATTAGAAAACTAAAAAAATAAGAAATTTTCTAAAAATCTTCTAAGAGATCTTTTATAAATATTCTAATAAATCTTTTAAAAATCTTCTAAGAAATCTTTTAAAATCTTCTAAGAAATCTTTTAAAATCTTCAGCTTCTTTATCTTCAGGGAAGATGATATCTTTGGTATATTTCCTTCCTTTAATTCCGCCTTCAAGATCTTCTTGTTGCGATTCTCGATCAATTAGAAAAGTTTCCTTAATTTTTTGCTCTTGTTCCGTGGGTTTTTAACATAGCAAACAAAATCCGAATTTAACGATCCAACTTGCTCTAGAAAGCTTAAGAAGTCAGCTATAATCTTTATGAAGTATACTTTTTGAAATGACGTCGTTTGGAAGGCCAAAATAATCAAATACTCCTCGGAGGTCAAAAAAGAAAGTTTTGGAAAGTTTTTCCATTTCTCTTTCATTACTCTTGACTTCCACCTATACTTGATCTTCATGATATTCTATGAAGCCTGATAAATAATAGAATGGTCCCACTTCGTATTAGTATTACACTTCAAGGTAAAAGTATCTACTCGAGATTAGATCTTTACAACAACCACACTTCTATCCTAACGGGAGACAAACTCATGAGGTGTCATCTGTTCTTCTTTGATGGGTGAGGAAAAAAGCACATATCCTAGACAAGGAACCAAAAGATGACTCTTTAGAGCAACTAGGTGCTATATCTCCAAATAAATAGGCAAGCAAGAGTGTCAAGAAGGATGAAGTACCATTTCTACTATATTCTCCCCCTTCAAATTAACACTAGTTGTTTCCTTTGGACAAAAGTATTAGACTTAAAGGACATACATACAGTCGAGTTCGGGTCAAAAAGCAATGGAAGGCACTCCTTTTGTATCATCACTCCAGGTAAACTAAAGCTTGCAAATACATACACACAATATGCGAGGAGTGCCTTTCTTCCAATGGACTCCAGGTATCCCCAACTTTTCTTTTACATTTCATTCTGATCTGGATGCTTCTATGGAGAGAAATTCTCAAGATTGCGAAATGAGATCGTTTATTGAAGAAGAACAAGACAATGACCAATGCACTGGGCAAGAGGAGATTCAAAACGATGTGTTAGTATCAGTCCCAATTATTAGCGATTGGGATGATCTAATTTGGAAAAAGGCTTGCCAAGTTTATCCTAATTTGATATAAAGAATGACATTGATGGAAGACTATTTTACAGAAATTGAATTTATTAGTGGCCTTGGGATCTTCTTCCTCCAAAGATTAGCATTGTCTTGAATATTGCTTTGCTTAATTGGGAGTTTTAAGTCTAATTATGAAGATCATCAGTTGGAATTTGCTAGGTTTGAGATCTAGTGATAAAATAAGAGTTCTTAAAAAATTTATTATAAAAGAGAATCTAGATATTGTTATCTTAGCGTCTATTAATAGCACTTTGGTTTCGCAAATGTAGGGATTTCAGTCTAAGGATTGGGCAATTTTGCCAGCTCAAGGTCAGTCTAGAGTTATTCTCTTGTTTTGGGATGTCAGAAGCATAGATGTGGTTGAAGTGGTTATTGGTTGCTTCACAGTCTCTATAAAAATTGATAATGGCGTTACCAATGTTTGGTGGCTCACTAGCATCTAGAGCCCTTGCTCCCAAAGAGATAATGATTTTTTGATGTTCGGATTGTGCTCTCCTAATTGGTGTGTGGGCAGAGACTTCAATGTAGTAAGATTTCTTTATGCAAAATCCATTTTAAGAAGAGCTGCTGGTAGTATGAAAAGGTTTGACAATTTTATCACTAATGCTCAACTTGGAGACATTTCCTCAGGGAACTCGCCCTTTACCAGGTCAAATCTTAGAGGGAACTTGGTTAGTTCTAGATTAGATTGCTTTCTCTTCACAATAAAGTAGGAAAACCTTTTTTAGGAGCCAAAGCAAGAAGCTCTTGTTCGGTTGGTGTTTGAGCATTGTTAGATAGTCCTTGACAACTCTAAGTTGTGCGAACATGTGGCTTTCTCATCCAAATTGTTTAGAGAACAGCAGTTTTTGGTGGACTAACTACAACCCAAGTAGGTGGGAGGGTTTCAAATTTATGAAAAAACTTCTAGTGTTAAAAACCAAATAAAAAAAAGGAACTTGTCTACTTTTGGTGACATTAGAATTGAGAAAGCGAACATTAAAAGTGGAATCCAATTTCTTGACCTGCTAGATGCTCACCAGGGTTTAAATGAAATTTAAAGGCACGAAAGGGATACACTTAAGACTCGTTTGGAAGAAATTCTTGTACTTGAAACTCAATTTTGGAGGCGAAATGTTACTTAAAGGTGTTAATGAATGGGATAATAACACAAGGTTCTTCCATAGAATTGCGAGTGGCAAGAAGATTAACAAGATTATGAATAAATTATATCGTGAAGATGAGACAATTACTGTTGAGGAAGCGATCATTCATGAAATCACAAACTACTTCAAGAAACTTTACTCCAAAGTTTCATGGGAGTGGTGATCAATGCGAAAACCAATAAGACTTGTCTCATCACTAAAAAAATAAAATTCTAAAAACATGAAAGACTATAAGCCTCTTAATTTGGTGTCAAAAGCCTCTATAAAATTGTGGCTAAAATTTTATTTTCCTTATCTAAAAGACATTATTGAAGAGTCAGTCTCTATGGAACAAGGGATCATCATTGCAGGTCGTAACATCCTTGATTTTTCTCTAATTACTAATAAAAATGTTGAGAACTATAAACATAAGAAGAAAAAAGGAGTGGTTCTTAAAATTGACTTTAAAATGGCTTATGATCACTTTGATTAAGGCTTCTTTGACTTTGTTCTAAGGATGAAGGACTTTGATGGGCAGAGAAGAAAGTGGATATCAGGTTGCATGTTCTTGTCAAAATTCTCTGTTCTTATAAATGGAAAACCCAGAGGTAAATTTCTAACTACAAGAGAGATTAGACAAAGTACCATCTTTCTTCATTTTTATTCATTTTCATTAATGAGGTTCTTCGATAGATGTTAGATAAAGCGAAAAACCTTAATATGATAGAGGGATTCAAAATTGGCGTGATGATGTTCATATTAGTGAAATGAATAAACGTAAATAAGCATGTGTGGGTTCAGGCGAATAAGTGACGGTCCATTAGTGGTGACACCCCTAATGGATGCAACTCATACAACATACGGAGGGAGTGACGAGTAAGTCACATGGACCATAGGATGTATCATTTGTCTGGTACCAGAAATCCCCAACACTTGAACAGAAGAGATTGGTGACGGTCATAGGTAGTGACACCCCTAATGGATGTATCTCCTTGTCAAAGTGACGATTAAGCCACATGACCATAGGATATATCCTTTTTCTGTTAAACGAAATGTAAACTGAGAAGATAGGTTCTTCTCTGAGACAGATTGCATAAGCACGCATTAAGCATTGAGCATTGCATTTTATTCTATTTCTTGTTGAGAGTTAGTGTCACACCCCTAAATTTTCGCCGTGCGGAAAAGGGCGAATAGGTGTGCGGCGCCGTGATCCCCAATCACGACCAGCCTTCCCCGATGTGCTTGCTCGTTGCGAACACAAGAACACCTCACTCGAACGTTGCCTTCTCGCGATGAAACTAGATCTTTATGGGAGCCCCGCCCCCAACCCGCTCTTTCGATTCCAAATCAAAGAACCTAGGATACAATTCTTCCACTCGGATCACCACAATTGCTTAAGGAAGCTAAACCTTGCGCTTAGCTCTCCTCTTCGACTCAATTCTACTCAATTGATCGAATGCCTTGGCTTGGTGCCTCAAGGGTCTTATTTATAGGCAATAAGCAACTCTAATTCAACTATAACTAGGAATCCTAATAGAACCAGAACTATAACTAGGAATCCTACCACAACTAAAACTAGTAATCCTTGGGCAACTAGAACTAGTAATCCTTGGGCAACTAGAACTAAGAATCCTAGGGCAACTAGGAATCCTAAAATCCATAAATTCCCATCTAGTCCGCTGGGCCCCGGGCCCAGGTGGAGCGCTTGCGACCCAGTCTGCTCTGCCCAGTCCCTGCTGTGCCCATCCTGCTCGATGGTCTCTCTGCCTGGCGCTCGCAGTGCGCGCAGCCAGTCTGCCTAGTGCGCCCAGCGCATTGTTACGAGGCTTCCCTAAAGCCTCCTTTCGGGCGCTGTGTCCGTTCACACCTCTTGAGAAAGGGGGCGTGACAAACCTCCCCCACTAACTGAAGTTGAAGTCCTCGTCGACTTACCCTCAAAGTAAGTTGTCACCCCTCTTTCAGATTGCTCCAAGTCCTTCTCGACTCGTACCCATCTGCTAATATAGCTCGCTATCCGTTGCGATCTACTTTGCTGCTTGTGTTTGGTCCTCTTGGCCCGTCGTGGTCTGCTGTCTTGTCGCGGTCCACGGTCTCTACTCATGTCAGACCTCCTTGGCCTGCATTGCCCGCACTCCGCTGCGGTTCCCTGTGTTGTGCCCCTGCTCGAGCTAGCTCGTACGCCCAAATGCTGCCTCGCGCCCATCTGACTCGTACTTTTGGAAATGTCAGATCCGCCTCCGGGATTGGCCCATCCGCCCCTCTGTTTAGCTTGTTTGCCTCCGGTGTGCTTGTGTGGCCACGCCCTTGGCAACTCTGATGACACCACTTCACCGGATTTCTCTAACACCACTCGCACTCTCCTCGGCCTCTCCCCCACATTGTCCTGCTCGACGTTGCGTAGTGTCGCCAAGAAAGTCTCCCCTTCCTTCCACACTCCCACCTTTGAATGTAGTGAAGATAACATAGTACGCTTGCCCCAGTTCTCGCTCCGAACCGTGCACGGTGTGGACTCGTCTTGGATGAAAATCAACCTAAGGTGGGGCATCATCGTTGCCTTCGCTTGCCTGAAAAACTCCAAACCCAAGATTAAGTCAAAATCGTCCAACGGCACTATCATCATTGGACACGATTGTTGCCATTCGCTTACTCGCAATAAGGGCACCGCTGTCCCTTTAATTGACTGCCTTGATCATGCTTGAGCTCTTGGTCACCTCCAAGCCTAGCTAGCTCGCCTTCTCTTGCAAGATGAAATTGTTCGTTGCGCCAGTGTCTATCATAGCACGAACCTTCTCTTTGCCGATATACGCCCCGACATACATTAATCCCCTCGGCATCGCTACCACTGTGCTGCTTACCGTCGGCGCCTTGCTGTTGACTAGGGCATTCACCAACTGAATGGGGTTCATCCGAGGTCCTTCCTCTCTGTTAGAAGTCTCGCTTTGAGCCCTTACGGTGGAAAATGAAGATTTCTTTGTGCAATCCCGTGCAAAGTGTGGCCCACCACATACGAAACACCCATGGATTCTCTCATGTCGAGGTTGATCAGATCCCTTGGCCTTTGAACCCTCGGTCCGCTTTCCTCTGTCGTGTCCACCTCCCTGTGATTGCTTACTCGTTCGCCCATCATCTTTCCCTCTCTTCCTCTCCTAGGAAGAGTCGGGTTTGAAGTCCACCAACCCTTCAGCTGTTGCAATTGTCGATCTCACGTCCTTCACCCCATGTCTTCGCAATTCCTTTTGAGCCCATGGTTGAAGACCCGCAAGAAAGTTGAATAATTTGCCGTCCTCGTGCATATTGTGAATATCCAGCAATAAAGAACTGAACTCTCGGACATAATCGCTCACCGATCTCGTCTGCCGAAGCTTTCTCAAGGCCTCCTTTGCTGCCCACTCAGCGTTCAGAGGAAGGAATCGCTCTTTCAACTCCTTCTTCAAGATCTCACAAGTCACAATCCTCGGCTCCCTTGTCTTGACATTGCCTCCACCACAGCTTTGCATCGCCCGCAAAGTACATGCTAAAGATCATAACTTTATCTTTCTCCTCGACTCCGGTTGCTTGGAAATACTGCTCTATGTCCCACAGGAAGTTCTCTAATTCCTTAGCATTCCGATTGCCGCTGTATGGCATCGTTCCGAAACCTTCAATTTGGTAGTCATCGAGCCCTGCCTCCTCGCTGCGCTGCCCGATACCGCTGCTGCCGCCACTGACTCGCTCAGCCGTGCCAGTGCTTCACTCGTCAAAGTCTTGTAGGCTTCGAACACCTTAAGGGAGATGAGTTGGAGACGTAATGCCTTCTCGTCGCCTGCCTCCGTGACTCCCGTGAACTCCTCTAGACGAGAAAGTCTCACACTTACCTCGTCCTCCATCGCGATTTACCTCCTCGTAAACCGGTTGAAAAACTCCTTGAATAGTGATTTCTAAGTGCCTCCCAAAGTCAACCCTCAACTACGCTTGAAAGTTGTCGCCTTTTTCCCGGATACCAACTCCAAACTCCTCTCTGAAGGTGCGTATACTGTTCTCTTGATGCCAAGTCTTCAAGCTCCTCTTTGAAACCACGGATCAAGAAAGAAATCGAGCAACCTTTGTTCTGACACCAAATCTCGATGCTAACCTTAAGTCCCGCTCAAAAGTTGTCACCTTTATTCGGATAGCAGCTTCAAACTCCTCTCTGAAGATGTGTAGCCTTGCTCTTATACCAACTTCAAACTACTCTTTAAAGTTGCGTATGCCCGTAACCTTTCTCTGATACCAACTGTCACACCCCTAAATTTTCGCCGTGCGAAATAGGGCGAATAGGTGTGCGGCGCTGCGATCCCCGATCACGACCAGCCTTCCCTGATGCGCTTGCTCGTTGCGAACACAAGAACACCTCACTCGGACGTTTTCTCCTCGCGATGAAACTAGATCTTTACGGGAGCTCCGCCCCCAACCCGTTCTTTCGATTCCAAATCAAAGAACCTAGGATACAATTCTTCCACTCAGATCACCACAATTGCTCAAGGAAGCTAAACCTCGCGCTTAGCTCTCCCCTTCGACTCAATTCTACTCAATTGATCGAATGTCTTGGCTTGGTGTCTCAAGGGTCTTATTTATAAGCAATAAGCAACCCTAATTCAACTACAACTAAGAATCCTAATAGAACCAGAACTATAACTAGGAATCCTACCACAATTAGAACTAGTAATCCTTGGGCAACTAGAACTAGTAATCCTTGGGCAACTAAAACTAGGAATCCTAGGGCAACTAGGAATCCTAAAATCCATAAATTCCCATATGGTCTGCTGGGCCCCAGGCCCAGTTGGCCCGCTGGCGGCCCAGTCTGCTCGGCCCAATCCCCACTGCGCCCATCCTACTCGATGGTCTCTCTGCCTGGTGCGCTGTGCATGCGGCTAGTCTGCCTAGTGCGCCCAGCGCACTGTTACGAGGCTTCCCTGAAGCCTCCTTTCGGGATCTACGCCCGTTCACGCCTCTTGAGAAAGGGGGCGTGACAGTTAGGCTCATTGTATTATCCTGTGATGTAGGTGACTATCATGATATCAACGATATACCTGTGGAGGAGAAGGCATTGTCTGATGAGCACTTGAGTTGTCAGTCGGGTTTGACCTGAGGGTTATGGCTAATGGAAAGTAATACTGATTGTTTTGAACAGTTAATTATGGTTTTAAATTTCAGTAAATATTTTGTTAAACAATAGACTTTTGTTGAAAGTGTTAAAACCATGTTTTGAAATTATTATTAGTTTCTACTTAAATTACTCTGATCTGCTTTCTTCGCACACGCTTTAAATAAATTTAAAAAAAAATTTATTGACTAAGAAAAAGTAAAGGTTTTAAAAACGGGTTGTTACAAGATTGGTCGACTGAAATAGAGCAGATTGCCACGAAATCTTGCCACTGGTCCACCTCATGGCTGGTCGACAGCCCGGGCTAATTGACCCAAATTCTATTTGTGATCGACCGAGGGACGATCAAATTGTCCCAAATTCGCCACGGGTTGACCAAAACATTGTTATTGGTCGACCCCACAGTGTCGAATCACGTATGTTGAGTCGTTTACACGTCGGTTGGGTTCTTAGTCCCAGTATAGGACCCTTCCACCTAATCCTTGGAATGTATTGATGAGAATTTCTGTGTTTGATACGTTTGTCAGGCTCAAACGACTTCGGAGATTGTGAGACAATTCTCGAGGAGACAATTGCTTTAGTCAACAAGAGAGAACACCGTAAAGGTAAGGATTTCTATACCTTTTGCATTGCATCACATTACATTTTCAAAACCTATATTTTGTGGGTTACCACACCTGAAATCCGATGGGGACTGTTTCGACAACACGTCTGTTTTTACATATATGTATATTTTCTCACGTTTTCTTTTCGTACATGATATTCTATATTTGATATCTGTATATATGTTGGGAGGATGAATCCTCTTGATGTTTTGGGCACTGCACTCTAACACCAAAGCATCACGAGGTTATCCCGTAAAACCTTATATTGCGTGCAAGTTAATTGTTTATACGTGCGAGATGAGAATGCGACATTGGTGACATGTCTCCGGGTTTCGAGCCTCAAAAGTCGAAATGGAGATGAGACAATGATTACGCATCCTTGGGTTTCGAGCCCCAAAACCTGGCCAAGGTTTAGTCATACGGATCAGAAGGTTGTAAGGCGCTGAGTTTTGCTAATTCTAGTAACGCTTTATTTGACCCGTAACGTGACGACTTGTAGCTCCACTCGTCGACAACCCTCGTCAATATAAATCTATAGGAATTTTAGTCGAGAAGCAATCTGTCGCGAGCAACCTTATCCGTTTTATTTGATCGTACGGGTTGTGTTGACACGAAGCTTTAGCTCGCCAGCAACTCGAGTGATACGTTGGATCACCAGATCGCCGTCATTTATATTTCCTCTGCTTCATGAGGTGTTACTATCGACAAATAACCATCTATTCTCTAATAAGTTCCAGATTGGTCTTTGAGTGACCATCCTTTTTCACTGATACCGTTTTCATATCGAAAAACGATGTGGGCTTATTTTCGAATTATAGTTGTCTATGCATACAACATGTTTTTATATAAAAGCCTCATTGACGGCCTTGAGCCTGTTTATAAAATGATAAAAAGTTTTTTTGAATTAAAATTCATGTACTGGAAAAAGAGAAGCATGACATTGTTTTTTAAGAAATGGAAATACTAGTTTTCACATGCACTGCATCTAGTCTAGATATACCTTACTAAGTTAGTCACTCACCACAAACAACCCCCCTCCCATTCCTGGAAAAGGTAAAAGCGGCTAAGGATTTGGAGCAGAAGATTCCCCTTTACTTTATTTCATTTTGAGTGTCTAGACTTTATTACTGGCGAGGATTATTGCCATGGTCTGTATAACTTAAATATTGTCGGTTTGGATTTGTTGTACAGTACCTTGAATTTCTATTTATTTTATGCACTGTTATTTCTCGTTATCATCATACAGACTGAGGCTCATACTTTTTGGGCCAAGCTAAAGATTAAGAAGTTTTCTGCTAAAATTTATACCCTTGGGTTGGGTGATCTGGCTCTCTATGAAAACCTAGTCACCTGACTCGACGATTTTGTTAGGCCCGCCTCTAGGTCATGATAGAAATGATAAAAGGTCGAAACCTCATTTGATTCGTTAGGGAGATTGTTGTTAATCCCAAATCATAAGGGGGCCTTGAAATTGGTAACTTTAAGGTTATGAACAAAACTTTATTGGATAAATGGATGTGGAGATTCCCATGGGATGTTGACTCTTTGTGGCATGCAAGGAATAAGGTAAATATGGTCTTTCGACTTATGGGTGGTCAACTAATCCTGCTATTCATGTCTCATTTCACAATCATTAGAAGTATATTTCTCTCTATTTTTTACCTTTTTAGGATTGCATTGTTTTTAAGGCCAGGAATGGATCTATGGTTCATTTTAGGAAGATAGGTGGATTGAAGAAGCTCCTTTTTGTGATATTTTTGCAAGCATCTATCCTCTATCTCACAATAAAAATTCCTGTATTATCTCTCTCATCAATATGGTCGAAGCTTACAATCCTTGACATTTCACCTTTCGAAAAGAAATGAATATCCCAGGAACTAGAAAAGACACTATGAAGCGTAAAGTGGATCTCTCTAACACTTAAGGTCAATCATAAGATGACTCGACTCGTCTTTGCCTATTAGCAAAGGAATACTTTTAACTGGTGTTCAGAACAACATCGTCTAAAGAAAGGTACAACAATGATATTTGAGTCGTTCTATCACTATCTCTAGAATGCTAGAATTCAATGCGTTCGCAAATTTTGGAATAAAATAGATGTTTGACTGCATTAGATTGGCTGGGTTGTGCAAACTAGGGGGATATTATTAGGAGCAGGTTGTGAAACTATTTTACACAAATCTAGAGCTAGGCGGCAATTAACTATTAGAACTAATGACATATCTGTTTGGGCGGAATATTAGGATAGCTCTGAATGAATTAAATACTCCGATCGATGAGTATTTTCACGTATCCAAAAACCCAAATTTCATTAAACAATGAGAAGGTTTAGCATTGGTGCGGCAGTTGCATTGCAATCCAAATGTTAGATCTTTCTATAAGCCCAAATCCAATGACCTAAACGTCAAAGCTAGAGTCATCCATCACATGATAACTCTCACCATTCTGCCGCGTGATGGACATAGAGACCATGTCATTTGCATGAATCTCTGTGTAATGAAAAAGTTCTACCACGGGAAAAGATTCAACATTGGATACGCGATCATTAATCTAATGAAGGCAATCCTAAATAGAACAAGGAAGAACTTCTCCTACAACTGGCTCATTCAAAAGATTGTTGACAGCAGCGAACTGACACTCCTTCCCAACGAGCCAAGAATCAATGAAAAGACATTTGATATCCATAATCAAGTGACCTTGGCTTGAATGGGGATGGCCAAAGTCGGAGAAGAGTGGGTATTTAAGGGAGCAGAGACTCCATCTATGTCAATTGCACAACCTCCTTCAACGTCAGCTGCACAACCTCCTTCGACGTCGTCTGCACTTAGCTCAGATTAGGTGGAGGTGGAGGACGATATTATTTAGCCCCCTCTTAGTCCTCTCACTCTATGTTGATAACTGAAGAGAAATGGAACTGGATTGTAGGCTGCTCATAGAGCCTGACTTCCTCGGTTGTAGCCTATGGCAGTGAAATCAAAGAAATGGGTTAGCGAATTGAAAAGCTTCACACCTCTCAACAGTTGCTCGTGGATAAGCAAGGAGACGTGTGGATCCTCCAACAACCCCTCTAGCTCCATCTTCCCATGCAAGACCGAACGAATGTCAGTAAGTCTTTTAGTTAATATGCATGTTTCATATATGCATTAGTATTGTGATTTAGACTTTTTGAATTAGATATAACAATATGTTACAACTGTGTAGATCTCTTATCATCTAGCAATCGTCCCCTCTTCCAACTCTTGCCAAAGTTCAGAAGATATTGGCAACGAGTACTCCATCGAAGAAAACAATTTCAAGACCTACTTCACAGCTAAATTTTCACGTGGTATATCTTTAATTTGGTTTTGTACAATATATCGATTTTACACTTAGTAGTTTGATGATAGTGTTTAAACTAATCATTGCAGCCTATGGATTTGATGGAGAGTTTATGAGATTAGTTCATGCAAATACCAAAAGAAACTTGGAGACATGTGATATTCTTGTTTGACATTAGGGTAAGAAACTATATCATTTCAAATTTTTTCTCAATTTTAATTGTATATCATAGACGTGGTATTCTCAGCTTAAGGCATTCTACTTCATGTCGTCTTTTTTTTAGAAGACAAGTATTTCACGATAACGACCTTTATCATTCCAAACCAAAGGTTAACATCTGAATCGGTGAGAATAACTTCTTAAGAATGTGTAATCAATATTAAAGAAACTGTTATGTTAAATAAATCTCCTGAATGCTTTTTTTTTTATGTAGTGCGACACATTGAAGGAGGAGGAGATACTTGACGTCCAACTAAGGGACTCTAAGTGTTGGTTGAATCTATATAAATCACTTTTAATCCTTCGTGTAATATTTTTGTCCCTTTGTCCAACTATTTATAATATATGATTTTAATTTCAGACACACCAATGGCAATAATGATTCATATCATCTATTAACTTGTAGACTCATTAAAGCTACCAAATGATGTTACGAGAGACAATTGTAATTGTCATAGTCTCTACAAATAAAAAATGGTTTATTTTCTCATATTGTGCTATATTCATTGTTGTAGCGCATCATTAAACCATGATTGTTTTTTTTCTTCTGAAGAAAATAACAACTGCCTCCCTCCAAAGCTGCCCTGTTAAATCGAAGAACACCTTCATCTTTGCTGCCACACACCTGTATCTCGTTGGAAACCCAAACAAAATTCCATTTGTTATCGCCAACTCTGTAGACGATATAACTGTGATCGCAAGGGCCTTAGGCATGGCTTGCATCTTCTCCAAAACTTCTTCCAGCAACGTCTCTTCCTCCATCGCGGAAGGGCTCCAGCCACTCCTCACCGAGCTATCCGCAGTCAGGCCATCAGGATTTAATAGATCAAATCCCGACTCATTGGTTTTCCAATCGCTTAGCACTTCTCTGTCGTTCTATATCAATTTTTCATTGCCTACCGTCAAGGACGGCAGAACATGAGAGGGTTCAAGCGCTACCAATTTTTCAAGTGAGCTCAAGATTCCTTTCGGTTTCGACACTGCCTTTCTCCCTGCTTCTGATTGCAATTCTTGTTCCTCTGCTTTTTGCTCACCCATGCCCACAAAAATATGGATTTCTCCTCCCTCGTAAGACGCAGATAGAATAAACAGCTGAAGTAATATTGAAACCAAACTTGCCTTCATCATCTACATTTCATGAGAAATTTCATCACGAAAAGAACTCATCTCCGATCGAAACTCTTCGCAAAGCTGACCCAATTTGTACTCCTCCAAATATCTTTGCTCTGATATTATTAGTATGTACCCCATATAATTTAATAAACGAAGTAATGAAATTACAAAATAACAAGACATTCGAATTGTCTGTTAGCTCTCTCGTTATACTATTTTCCCCAAAATATCAATATCCTTTCATGCTACTCTCATTCTTTAAAATAAAAAACCTAAATAGAATACTAAAAGATATAATTAAATAAATATCTATAAATCGTAAATGATACTTAGTAAGTGCACTACAATAAGTGCATCACATTAAGACTCTAACTCTATCAAACTAGTATGCTTCTCTATTCTCCTTATCTATAAAGCATAAAACTTTATTTATTCATGCGCTACGATAAGGATTCATATAGTACTTGAGGCTTCGTCACTTAGTTAACTACAAACAATGGAATCTTGTACGCATTCATATTTGTGTTTTGTGTCTTTTCATGTGTTTTTCCAGGTTAATGAAACATGATTTTCTAGTTTTGTTGTCTTTTCATGAGCTGTAGTCTTCAGTTTTTTAAGGATTCCTTTAAGTGATGAACTATACTTCATTCTTGTCTTTAATCTGGCGATTTTTTATCCTTAAAAGTGAGAATATTTACTACATTTATGATTCTCTTTTGACAGCTTTTCATCTCTTTGGAAAATTCTTATTGAGAGATGAACTAAACCCTAATGATTATATTTAAGATGGTGATTGCTTATCCTTAAAGTTAACAATGGCAGCATTTAAAAGTGTGTTTTTGGGTTGGTTTTTTAAGAGAAAAACTATTTCTTTGGGACTGCTCCCTGTGCTAAGTGTAACTAACCATATTCTTTGTCCTAATTTGTTGATGTAAAAGAAACTGAGTAGGATTGACTTACTGCTCTAAGTTGCTGAACTGCCTTGTAGAGGTCGGTTTTAGAGACACAAATAACTATGGCGTAATAATCCATTACCACCTTCCCATCACGCTTGCAAAATACCGGACTAATAGTAGGTCCCTGGTCACGTCAAAATACATAGAAAAAATGATGCGAAATTAGTCTAAAAAGTTCCTAAATCCAAGAATCATGATTAGAATCTCATCTGCAATTTTTGGTATATTGTTTCTACCTGCAACCCGCCTAACAATGGCTGGCTTAGAATTTTCTCTGCCACTCCTTCTGCGCTACTTCCCCTCATGTTTGCAGTAACCTGCCAGACGAATAAAAGAGCAAAAATGATAAAATGATGAATGCCAAAATCTGTGCAAAACCAGATATATAATAGGCCAACCGTGAACTGTGACAATGCCCTCAAATGCGCCTCAAATCTTTCAAGGATCTCGTGGGTTACATCTAAAACACCATTCCTTAGGCTCAAGGATCTTCTACTTGCAGCAAGAACGGCCTAAAGAACACATTTAATAATGATAAGAGTGTCCGTAAAAGGTTCAGATATAAATAATGAGTCCCTCTCGTATAAGACTTTCAAATGTCAAAAACTTGCGAGCTCACAAAGGTCAGCCGTAGACCATCTTAACTTACCTGGCTTTCCAAAACAACACCACCTTTGATTTCTTTCAAGTTATTTTCTTTCAAAGTAGTTCCACTACTCACAAGATCCAAAATAGCATCAGCTATCCCCATCTATAATTAAAATCAGAGGGAAAATTAAGATTCCATACTAACCAGGAAAAGATAGATCAAAAGCAAATTATCCAATAATAAAAAATAAAAAATAAAAAAAACTTTATCCGAGACATGGTTTCACATGTATTATAAAAAAAGAGCATGTCTTCCAAGTTAAGAGCACCAGACCCATACCATTCGCAATTGTGAAAACGCAGCTGAAATAAAAACTGCCTCATAGTTCATATACAACAACTAATCTTATATTTTGGCTTCTTTATCCAAGTGTCCCTCTTCAATTATATTTCTTTGGGTTCCTATTTTTCCATCTACGATTTTTCTGACAAAAGTTGACATTAAGAACAGGAATGGCTTATGAAATATGTCAATCCTTAATTCAACATAATAACTTTGAAAAACAAAACTACATTTTGTGCAAGTTACGTACTGCAGGAGCTGCTTCCAATGCTCCTTCAGCAGATGAAAAAGTAACATAATTTAGTCCATTTTCTTTCAGGTATTTGGGTCCCAGCTGCATAGAAGTACAGAAAAAAATAGTTCAACTGGTACCGAGTTAGTCATAAATCAAACTTTTCGATGAAACAAATAGTATTCAAAAATAGCAAACAGAAATATAATAATATAACAACAAGACAAGTGGCAGACATAAGTAAAACCAGTGGCAACTCTCAAAGGCTTCTCCTCGGTCCATCGAGGCATTTTTGCTAGCTCCCCCAATGAATTTATATTCTCGAAAATTCCATACTTGGGAATCTGAAATATGAAAGGTAAATGTCACATTGTTGAAGAACGCAAAGAATTATGTAGACACTCTAACATTATAACTAAAAGAGGGAAGCAACACTCACAGCAAAAGATAATCTACACTCCCCGTATCCTAGTCCATCATGGACGATAATAAGATCTTCATTTCCCTGATAAAAGGGTGAACTATAATTCTCTGATTTATAGTGTTTCAATTGTTTGCAAAGAGAATACTTCTTCAAAATTCTCATAACTAATGACAATATTTTGGAAATCTATGCAATTCATTAAACTAGAATTCAAGTTACTATAATTATCATGCTGTACTTTATCACTTACGCATCCATGTTCACTGAGTGTATCTAAACCCACTATGCCAAGGTCAAGATCTCCCGATAACAACTTCCTTACGATGTCTTTAGGCCGTTGAAACCAAACTTCCAAGTTGGCAAGCTGCAATTAAAAAAATGAAATATCACGACATAGCAAGTCGATCAAATCCAGATGCGAATAGAGATCATAATAATGGATAGTGCTAAAAATAATTAAGTCAGTCTACGCTTGGAGTGACAACTAAATCATAGTTAAATCATGTATTAATGTCTAATTATACCATAATTGTAAATAATTTATATAGACATAATTTTAGGTAATCACAAATTTTCCGTCATCTATGCAATCTCTATTTTCCCATATAATATGAAAGGAGTTCTCTCAAGGAAAGACATTCAATCCAATTCCATCTTCACATGGTATCAGAGCTACTTTAACTAAATTTTTCTATTTGAAATTTTGGTGTATTGGTTTGAATCATTACAGGATAATCAAATTTTCGGTTGCCATTGTGATTATTTTGGTTGTGCCCTAACTTAGAGTTAGCGTCGCCATTAAAGTTCATTCGCACAACTTTATCGAGTTTAGTTTTCATTTTGGTTCTTAGATCGTACCATGATCGTCATTGAGTTCAAGGTTCTCGGATTTCTCTCTACTTTTCCAATTTATCGTCGAGTCATCGACGCTTTTCTCTTTAGTCGAACTTCTCAATCAGGGTTCTCAGATTTCTCTCTGCCTTGCTGATTTATCATCGACTTTTCGACGCTTTTCTCCTCGGTCGGGCTTCTCAGATCACATCTTTGACTTGCCAACTTGCAATTGAGTTGTCGGCAATTTCTTGGACCTCTGGGTGCTGCTTTATTTGTTACAGTCTTACTTCTCGACTAAGGGTTCATATTTTTTAATTTTATTATCCAAGATATTTCTTGCATTTCTTCATGCTTTTGTCTTTGATTCAACATGTGGTCAACTAAGTATTAGCTGTAATTACTTTCCACCTTATCATTATACCAAATAATGTCATGTCAAATATGGAATATTTTTGTGTGTTTAGCTGGAAGAAATTATAATGCTTGGAAATTTTAATTTTGATTATTTGTCATAGGGAAAGAATTAAATGAGCACATTGATGGTAGTGATATGATTTTATATGAAGCTTCTAAATTAACTCAATGGAAAATAAAAAATATTAGAGTCATGACATCAAATTTAACAACTGTAGATCCGTTAATCGTTCCCTACCTAAAGCCACATACTACCGCTAAAAGTATGTGGAAATATTTAAAGAAAGTTTATAATTAGGATAATACGGTTCGTTGTTTTTAATTAGAATAAGAAATTTCAATTACTCTCAAGGTAATCTGTCTATTCAAAACTATTTTTCTAGATTTCAAAATTTATGGACTGAATATGTGGATATCATTTATGCAAATGTGCAGACTGAATCTCTTTTTGCTATTTAAGAGATTTATGAACAGAGCAAGAGAGATAAGCTTTTAATGAAGTTGCATTCTCAATTTGAGATAGCCCAATTAAATTTGATGAACAGTACTCCTACTTCTTTGGATGTGTGTTTGGGCGAATTACCTCGTAAGGAACAATGTATTACAACACAAACAATCTTTTCACAAAACATAATACATGAGAATGCAATTGCTTATTCAACTAATAGGAAAGACAAGGGTCGAGACATGAATTACGTTCAGTGTTTCAGCTATAAAGAATATAGACCTATTGCTACTAACAATACAAAGAAATTTTGCAATTATTGTAAGAAACTTGAACATATTATTAAAGAATGTCTCAATCGACCCCAAAATCGTAAAAATCATGTTAATCAAATTGTTATTAATTCTTCTGCATCAACTAGTTCAGTGGCAGCCAAAGATAACAAAAAGATTACTCATGAATTATTCAACAAATGATTATTTCAGTCCGGCCTTCAAGGTAAAATATTCAATCGCCTCTAACTTGGCTTGTTGATCCTAGCGCGTCAAATCCCATGACAAATTCTTTCATTTCTCTTAATAATATCTGAGGATATGATGGTTCATCTTATATTCACATTACTAATGGTGATAAGTGGCATATTTATGCTATTGGAGACATTAACTCCTTGATAAAAGATGTATTTGTAACCAAGCTCTCTACTACTCTAATTTCAGTTGGACAATTGATTAAAAATAACTATAATGTTTGTTTTTCTCCTAATGGTTGTATTGTGCAAGATCAGGTGTTGGGGAAGATACTCGCGATGGGGCTTAAAGTTGGACGATTGTTTCATCTACATTTTTCCATTCCTAACTTCGTTTCATTAGTTTGTATTATTGTTGACCAAAATAATGAAATTAGGTACAAACACTTAGGTCATCATAACACTATTGTTTTTTCTCATTTAATAAAATTTGGTATATTGGGCAATAAAGATCAATTTTTCGTCTTTTAAAAAATTTTGACTGTTCTACATGCAAATTAAGAAAGAATAAATGTCTTTCATTTCCTTCACATGAAAGTCATGCTAATAGTTACTTTGATTTGATTCATAGTAATGTGTGGGCCATTACTCCCATCATATCTCATAACAACTAAAAATATTTTGTGACGTTTATTGATGATTATAGCAAATATACTTAGATTTATTTTCTTCGTTATAAGTCTTAGGTATTTTTTATTTTTAAAAAGTTTTTGGCCTATGTTAAAACTCAATTTTCTTCTGCTATCAAAATATTATAATCTGATTCAAGTGGCTAATATATGTCTCATAAATTTCATGATTTTCTACACCATAAAAGTATTCTTTCTCAACGTTCTTGTCCATACATCTTAACAAAATAGTGTAACTGATTGAAAAAATCGTCATCTACTGAATGTTGCTCGAACTTTATTACTTAAATCTTTGGTTTCATCCAAATTTTGGGTGGAAGCATTATCTACGACAGTCTATTTAATTAATAACTTGCCTTCAAATTTCTTAAATTTTGACTCTCCATATTATCATCTTCATCGTAAAAATCCTTATTATCTAGATATACACACCTTTGGTTGGGTTTGTTTTGTTTATTTGTCACTTCATGAATGTCTTAAACTTTCTGCTCAATCTATTAAATGTACATTAATGGGTTATAGCATTTCACACAGCTCATATTTGTTACGATCCATCTACTAAAAGATTTCATTTGTCTCGACTTGTTGTTTTCTTCGAAAATCAATATTTTTTTCCTAGTCATACTAAATCTTTACTAGACTTGCTTATTCTTCTTAAATTTGATTAATAGAATACAACTCCTCACCAATTCAAACTAGAATTTGTGTATGAACAACGGCATTCAACTTTGCCACTTCTTGAAACTGACTCGCACTCTAATCTTGTTCATAGCACTCCTATCATGCCTCATCCTACTAAAGGCATGATTCCTTGATCCTCTTCCAAAGTTAGTAATATTTTTAATTGGTATGGTTTCTCTCACACATCTCTTCATACTAGTTTGTCTTTAATTTCTATCCCATCATATTATTCAAAAACTGTGAAACATGAGTGTTTGTGTAAAGTAATAGCTGAAGAACTTCGAGTTCTTGAAGACAATCACACACGGGATATTGTTACTTATCCACATAATATTAAAACAATTGGCTGTAAATGGATTTACTTGATCAAGATTTATTCTGAGGGTTCTCTCGATCAATTTAAAACATAATTGGTTGTTCTTGGTAATAAACAAGAGTATGGAGTAAACCATAAAGAAGCTTTTGCTCCAGTTGCTAAAATAACTACAGTGCAAACTATCATTTCTATTGATACTTCACAAGGTCTGCCTCTTTATCAAATGGATATCAAAAATACATTTCTTCATGACGAACTCAAAGAAGAAATTTCTACGATTTTTCCTCCTGGTATATCTTCATTATCCTCTTCGAAAGGATGTAAACTGAAGCGATCTTTATATGGGTTGAAACAAACTCATCGAGGTTGGTTTGATAAATTTTGAACAATCTTACTTAAATTTTTTTTCAAGCATATTCAATATGATTCATCTTTATTTCTTTGCAAGACATCCAACAGACTTGTTATTCTTTTTGTTTATGCTGATGATATTGTCATCACTGGGATGGATTCTGAATTAATCATTCAATTAAAGCATCATCTCCCTATCACATTTCATATGAAAGATCTTAGTTCACTTACTTATTTCTTGGATTTGGAAGTTCATACTATTTCGTCTAGTATTTTCTTAAATCAACATAAATACACACAAGATTTAATCACCTTGGCAGTTTTCAAGATGCTTCATCCCCTGATACTCTATTGGAAGCCAACACAAAGTATTGTAGTGAAGAGGGTAATTTTATTTCCAATCGTACAACCTATCAACAATTATGGTAGCTTGAATTATTTAACTAAAACATAGCCTTATATCTCTTTTGCTATTAAGCAAGTTAGTCAATTCATCCAGAATCCTCGTCATCTACATATAGCTATTGTTCATCATATTATTCGATACCTTCGAGAGACATCTAGTCGAGGCTTATTTTACCCATCTGATTTTCCAATTTATCTTGTTGCTTACAGTGATGTCGATTGGGCAGGTTGTTCTGATACTCAACGATCTATTACAAGTTGGTGCATGTTTCTTGGCAGTTCTTTAATTTCGTGGAGAAGAAACATGATCGAGTCTCTAAATCTTTAATTGAGTTGGAATACCGTGCAATGTCTGCTGCTTGTTATGAGATTATCTAGCTTCAATGACTTTTATCTGAGTTTCGTTGTCCATAATCTGCATTCACTTCTGTTGCATAGAAACACAAATACCGATTACATAAACACAAACACAGATTTCACAAACACACCACAAATCTGTTTAGTTACAGATTTGGAAGAAAAACATCCTTACAATTCTTTTCTAAAAATTCACACACATGTTCTGTTATTTTCTACCCTTTTTAAACTACCCTTCCACACATAAACTGCACACAATAACCGTTTAATAAATTATATCAAATACCATCTCTATCCCTCTTAATATATTTTTTTCCAAACATCTTATCCTCATTTGCTGGACATGCATTATTACTTCCCCCGCTGGAACAGACCTTGTCCTCAACGTCCAAATTTGGAAAACGAAATAATAAAGTTAAAACAGGTTCCCAAATTGCATCTTCCTCGGAGCCCAAAGACCATTGTACTAACACTTCAAGTTTACCGTGCACTAAACGTCGTTGAAGAATTTTATCTGGATATAAGGGTTCAAAATCTGTTTCTCCACCCTCCCAAACTACAGGAATTGGTGACAAAGAGTAATCACCCACTACTTTTTTAAGTTTGAAAACATGAAAAACAGGATGAACTTTAGACCCCTCCGGAAGTTGTAATTTATAAGCGACATTCCCAATTCGTTCTACCACCGCAAAAGGACCATAAAACTTTGGAGCCAATTTATTTTTTGCGCGTTGTTTGATGGACATTTGATGATACGGCATTAATTTCACCCAGGCTGATTCCCCGACTTCAAATTGGCGATCTTGTCTCGAAGAATCTGCTAATTTTTTCATACATACTTGAGCTTGTTCAAGATGCCACTTCAAAAGTTTTAATTGCCCATCACGTTCTTTCAATTGTTGTTCCACTGAACCCACGATCGTCTTACCTCCACAATAACGCAATAACGTAGGAGGAACTCGACCATATACAGCTTGGAATGGTGTCATGTGAGTCAAACCATGAAAATTCATGTTATACCAGTACTCAGCCCAAGATAACCAACGACTCCAAGTACGTGGTTGATCAGAAACAAAACAGTATAAATAAGCTTCTAAGCAACGATTTAAAACCTCTATTTGCCCATCTGTTTGGGGATGATACGCTGAACTCATCTGAAGTTTAGTCTGTTGTAATCGAAAAAATTCTTTCCAAAATTTGCTAATAAAAATTCGATCACGATCACTGACAATGCTTCTCATACGTTACCTCCTCTACGAATTTAATTATATTAGGATTTCTATAAGTCTTTTAGTATTCTGTGTTTGTCTCTTCGTATTCCGTTACTGACTTTTAGTATTCTGTTATTGTTCTTATTTAAGGAAGTAATTGTAATGGGTGAGGGGTATCGAGAAATTAAAGAATTCACTTGTGGGAGAGCGCAGACCTCTCGAAAGTCTGTATGGGAGAGAGCAGACCTCTCGAAAGTCTATAATCCTTGTTATTTTGTGTGTTATTTGTATTTGTGTTTTCTGCCAATTACTACGGTTCCTATCATTGGTATCAAAGCATTCCCTGAGCAGAGAAGCTATTCAAGTTATTGACAGTCTCAAGTTAATGGCTGGTAAAAGAGGAGAAGGAAAAGGGGTGGCTGGAGAAGGAAAAATCGGCCAGGTTCATGAGGAATTCAAGTCGGAACTTGAAATTTTTTGCGACCAAGTTTCCTAAAATCTGGAAAAGTTGAAGGCCGACGTTGCGTCGCTCCAATCCATGAAGGCGGATCTGGCTTCGGTGATGGAGACTCTGGCGACGTTGAAGGCAACACGCAACGAGATTCGAACAGGGGCAAGACGTGACGATGACCGCGCAGGATTGGAACGCAGTGAGGTTCGCTCTGGAGCGGGTTTCTCCCTTCGCGCGGGAACGAGTTTCTCCCGAGCTGTTGGAGTGGGGAAACAACGTTTGGAGGAAGAAGAGTTAGCCGGCGATGGTGAAAATCGGCCGAGAGCTGGGTTTGCTCTTCGCCTAGAAGCTGGAGGTTCGCGGGCAGGGAAACTTCTGGGAAAGGAATGGATTAGTGAAGAAGAAGCTGCCCTAGCTGCCCAGTTGCCCAAGTTGCCCAAGTTGCCCAAACTGCCCAGGGTGACCAAGCTGATGAAAAATTATTTAAAGAAAATATGGCTACCCATTATATGAGAAGGGGCCTGCCGTTTAGCCAAGGTTCAATTTATGACCCGCAGAATAGGATGGACCGCAACATGGGCCTTGATGTGTTATTTCAATTTAGAGCCGGACACAACAGGATTAAAAATTTAGAGATGCTTGTATTCAATAATGGCGACCCTCATGATTGGGTATTTCGAGTTGAGTGTTTTTTCGCTCTTCATCGATTATCAGAAGTGGAAAAAATAGATGTTGTGATTTTACATTTTGAGAGAGAGGCTCTAGCTTGGTATCAATGGAAAGATGGACGACAACCATTTCGGAGTTGGACGGATTTAAGGGATCGTTTGTTAAATAGATTTCGCTCTTCACAGGAAGGTTCTTTATCAGAGCGACTTTTGGCATTGCGACAGGTGGGAATGGTGAGAGAGTATACAATGCAGTTCGAGAAATTGGCCTCTCCTTTTCGGGACATTCCTGATCACGTATTAGAGGCTCAATTTATAAAGGGTTTGCGGATAGAAATTCGAGCAGAATTAATGGTATTGAGATCAATATGGATGAGACAAATCATGCAGGCAGCACAACGAATTGAAGACAAGATTGCCATCAATTTACATGACGATGAGATCAAAGATTAAAAAGAAATGAGCACCAAAATCATGCACCTTGAGGACAAGGTGCATCTTTGGGAGGGGAGTATTGATACGTTACCTCCTCTACGAATTTCATTATATTAGGATTTCTATATGTCTTTTAGTATTTTGTGTTTGTCTCTTCGTATTCCGTTACTGACTTTTAGTATTCTGTTATTGTTCTTATTTAAGGAAGTAATTGAAATGGGTGAGGGGTATCGAGAAATTAAAGAATTCACTTGTGGGAGAGCGCAGACCTCTCGAAAGTCTGTATGGGAGAGAGCAGACCTCTCAAAAGTCTGTGATCCTTGTTATTTTGTGTGTTATTTGTATTTGTGTTTTCTGCCAATTACTACGGATAAGCTTCTTGGCATACCATGGAGTCTCACCACTTCTTTGCTAAAAACTTCAGCTATAGTTTTTACTGTATACGGATGTTTGAGTGCAATAAAATGAGCGAATTTAGTGAGTCGATCGACAACTAAAATAACTTCAAAACCATTAGATTTTGGAAGGCCTTCAATGAAATCTAATGATATATCTTCCCAGACCAACGATGGAATAGGTAATGGTTGAAGCAAACCCGCTAGATTTGAAGATTCTATTTTGCTGCACTAACATACTACACACTGTAAAACCATATTCTTAACATCTTTATAAAGGTCGTTCCAAAATACATTAGCACTTAATCGCTTATAAGTCCGCCAAATTCCCGAATGTCCACCCAAGGGAGAAGAGTAGAACAAAACGGATGTAGAAAGAACCACTATTCTGTTTTTGAATAAAAGAATATCATTTTGAACCGAATAACGTTGATCCAAATTGGTACCTGCTAAAATATTCTTTTTGATCAAAAATAACTTTTCATCACGGAGTATATCGTTTTTTAGTACATCCATATCTAAAAGTTGCGAACTCGAAACAGCTAACAA
Source organism: Begonia loranthoides (assembly GCA_022433065.1). Classification (NCBI taxonomy): domain Eukaryota; kingdom Viridiplantae; phylum Streptophyta; class Magnoliopsida; order Cucurbitales; family Begoniaceae; genus Begonia; species Begonia loranthoides. The sequence goes on from CM039478.1 coordinate 25,911,319, forward strand.
CGTCTCTTCTATAGTCCATCCACCCCGACGAGATAATGCATCTGTTGCCTTGTTTTCTTTCTTAGCTTTATAAACGATATCAAACTCATATCCCAATAATTTGATTAACCATTTTTGCTGTGCAAAAGTGGATAACCTTTGCTCTAAGAGATATTTGAGAGATCGTTGATCCGTAAATAATGTATCAACAATAAATAAGAACGCCACTTTTGAACGGCTAAAACAAGAGCCATAAATTCTCACTCATAAACTGATTGTAAACAACCAGTTTTCGAAAAACCCTTACTGAAAAAAGCGATAGGACAACCAGCCTGAATAAGAACAGCCCCAATATCTTCACCGGATGCATCCACTCCCAACACAAAAGGTTCTGTGAAATTTGGTAAGGCTAAAGTTGGTAATTGCTTCATATGATCCTTCAATCCTGTAAAAGCCTTTTGAGCTGCATCAGTCCACAGAAAATTTTCCTTTTTTAACAACGATGTAAGTGGGGCAAGCAAGTTTACCATAATCTTTGACAAATCGGCGGTAATAACCCGTCAAACCGAGAAAGCCTCGTACCTCTTTAACTGAAGAAGGTTGTGGCCAATTCATCATACTAAGAAGCTTTTCTTCTTCTGCTTGAACCCCATTCGCACTAATTACATGGCCCAAATAATTCACTGATTTTTGAAAGAAAAAACACTTCTTTTGATTCAAAACAAATTTACTATCAAAAAGTAACTTCATAACTAAATGTAAGTGTTGAGTATGTTCGGCCACAGTTTTGCTAAAAATTAAAATATCATCTAGAAAAACTAAGACAAACTGTCGCAAAAAAGGTCAGAATAAGGCGGTCATAGCAGCTTGGAAAGTAGCCAGAGCATTTGTCAACCCAAATGGCATGACAAAAATTCATAATGACCTTCATGGGTACGAAACAGTGTCTTCTCTACGTCAGCACTAGACATTCTTATTTGATGATATCCACTCTTGAGATCTAATTTTGAATAACAGGTGGCCCATGTAATTCATCAATCAACTCTTCAATAATAGGAATTGGAAATTTGTCGGGGATCGTAAGCCTATTCAACTATCTATAATCCACACAAAACCGCCATCCACCAGTTTTCTTTTTAACCAAAATAACATGACTAGAATACGAGCTACGACTTGGTTGAATGATTCCAGCAATACTCATATCGGATACTAACTTCTCAATTTCATTTTTTAACACGTGTGGATATCGATAAGGCCGAATGTGAGGAGGAACAGCTCCGAGTTGCAACCGGATAACATGATCAATAGCCCTGGTAGGAGGAAGAACCATCTGCTCATCAAACACTGAAAGAAATTTAGATTGAGGATCCGCTATGTAACAATCTACCTCAGATGGCCATGTCGTGGTTTCATGCATATACTGGTGTAGCTCAATCCAATAACAATCTTCTTTTGCTCCAATTAACTTATTTGTCTGTTTAAGCAAAATTTGACGTAAAATTAAATTGGGCTCCCCACGGAATATAATTTCAGTTTCCTTTCTTTCAAAATTCAACCACAACTGTCCAAAATTAGCTTTAATAGTCCCCAACGATTTAAGCCAATTAATACCCAAAACCACGTCCACTCCTAAAATGTTAAATGGTAACAAATCAACGTAAAATTGCACACCTTGTAACTGAAGAGAGACCTCACGACATATAGTAATGAGTGTAATAGTATATCCATCCCCAACTTTGACAGTCATCTCAGAAATATCTACAAGGCATAAACCTTCTTTATGCACCATTGTCCAACAACTGAACGAGGAATTTGCTCCTGAATCAATTAGAACTGTAACTTGTCGTTCTCCAAATAAATCCCAACAACTTCAATATCTGATTATCGTTGACTACCGCCATAGACAAAAGAGACAAATCTGGTTGAACCATCATAACCTCCTCCTTAGCTATCTCCTCGTCACTTAAGGATGTGACTGGCCCACTAGAATCCTCGATTACTTGACTATCGAGCAACTTCAAACTAGTTTTACAACGATGTCCGACCTCCCATTTGGCCCCACAACGAAAACAAAGATTAGCCTCCCTTCGTCGGTTTCGTTCCATCTGAGTTGGATTCATATGATTTACTTCAGTAGTTGAAGCCGAGTATTGCGTTGAAGCCATACCGGGTCGAACTTGGCGAGAAACTTCGAAAGAATCTTTAGAAAGTGGCTTATTAACCTGAATGGAAGAAATCGCTCTATTGGTCCAAGAGGCCGGATTAGTGGCTCGATTTTCCTTTCTTTTGTTTTGCGCTTGCAATTTGGCCTCGTACTTCAAAGCTAGCATTAGAGCTTCATATATATTATTGGGTTGTAAAATCCGTACATCATCTTGTAAGTCCGGTGATAACCCATTTAAAAATGCTCCAAGTATAGTTTCTCTATCCATTCCTCGAATTCGTGCAGCTAAATCTTGAAATTGATCCCCATAACCTGCAACATTCTCCACTTGTTTTAAGCTCATCAATTGCTCCGAGACAGATTTATATTCTTTGGGTCCAAATCGTTGACTCAAAGAATTCTTCATTTCCTCCCAATCCATTTCAGGTTCTCCCTCTAAAATCCAATCATAAAAATCTCATGCCCTTCCTACTAAAAAATCTGCGATGGAAGATATTCTCTGGTCTGGGTGTATTTTATTCACCCTAAAATAATGTTCCACTCGCTTTAACTAGGAAGACAAACCTTCACCGTCAAAGACGGTGATATCGACTCTGGGTGGACTGTACCCATCCCACTGGCACCGAAAATTTCTGTTTTCCACTTCGAACGGAGAACGCCATCCCAATCCCCACCGATTTCCCAGAGGTTCTCGGAAACTCCTCCCAAATCTCCGCTCCATAGGACATTCAAAAGGTCAAGCATTTCCGTAGAGGTCTGTCTTGTCTCTGGCTGTGGTTGTTCTTTCCATTGGCCAATGTCGTCAAACGAAGTCCCAACCGCTTTTCCTTTGTAACCAGAACAACCCCCACTCATTTCCTCCTCTGGATTGTTACGGACAGTTTGGCAAAGAACTTTCAACTCGTTCAACAATTCTGGTAAGATGCTAATGGCTTCCTCTATCTTGGAATTTTGATTTCCCAACTGTACAATTTCGGTCTTCAACACTCCAATTTCTCGTTCAAAGTCCTCCATTTGGTCTCCACGGGCTGTGGGTTTCGCCATGGCTCTGATACCAAATTTGTTGCATAGAAACACAAACACCGATTACATAAACACAAACACAGATTTCACAAACACACCACAAATCTGTTCAGTTACAGATTCAGAAGAAAAACATCCTTACAATTCTTTTCTAAAAATTCACACACATGTTCTGTTATTTTCTACCCTTTTTAAACTACCCTTCCACACACAAACTGCACACAATAACCGTTTAATAAACTATATCAAATACCATCCCCATCCATCTTAATATATTTTTTTCCAAACATCTTTTCCTCATTTGTTGGACATGCATCAACTTCACTCAATGCTAAGATACTAGTGATTAAAATTGTTGCTAATCTTATTTACCATGAGCGTACCAAGCATATGGAAGTTGATTGTCACTTTATACGACAAACATTTGACAATGACATCATATCTGTTCCTCACATTTCCACCAATATGCAGATGGTTGACATATTCACAAACATCATGACACAAAAACGTCACCAATTCCTTGTAAGAAAATTGATGGTTCTTGACTGACCAGCATCAATTTGAGGGGGATGACAACTAAATCATAGATAAATCATACATTAATGTCTAATTATACTATAATTGTAAATAATTTGTATTCCTTATTTATATAGGCATAATTTTAGATAATCACAGATTTTCTGCCATCTATATAATGTTTCTTTTCCTATAAATTGAAAGCAACTCTTACAAGGAGAGACATTCAATCCAATTCCATCCAATTAAAATCCACTAGCAAAGATCATAAGAGTCTCAACAACAAGACAAAGTAGGTACAAGGCATCATCATGCCACAAACCCCCTAGCCTAAGATGGGAAAGGAGGAAGAAGAGCGAGAAAGTGACTGGGAATAAATAAAAGGTAGTTATTGACTCTAAAAGGCATTCGAATAGCAGTTCGATGTCATTTGATTGTCTTACAAGTTCGGCTTAATTTTCATTAGAGCTAAATTTCACCGGTACAATGATATCAAAGCAGCAGTATTCCTATGACAGAAACAAAATCGAAATCCCATGGGAAGCATCTAAAAAGAGTGAAGAAAAACTTGAAAGACCTAGAGTCAGCATATGCAAGCTTCTCTAGGGAGATAGAATCTTTCTATCATTCCTTGTAACAACTAAGCCTAAAGCAAGAAAGGATGGATGGAATAGGTTCAAAAGGAATAGAAGTTCTTCCATATTTAGCAGGTTTTCTATGTGATAAACACAAGGTAAGCATTGTTGAGATGCATCTCTAAGGGAAGTCTGACATCTGGTTACATGGTTTTAATGTTAGTCATCCCCGTACAACTTGAGGACTGTTTATAGTTGAGCTATGTAGACGCTATGCTACAATAGCTGCCAAGGAAGTGATCAAGATACGTGGTAAAATCAAACAAAATGACTCCATGGCTGAGTATCAAAAACAGTTTGAGGAGTTGAAATAGCAGGTAATGTGGGATTACAAAATTAAGCCATGGAAATCTATCCAAAAATTAATGATTGTGGCATTACAAAAAACATTTTGAATGAGAAATAGGCTCACCAACTCAAATTTGTGCTCTATAACTCCGAAAAGAATGAAGGTGCCATGGCAGATGAAGAGAAGATTGATAGCAAAATTCTATGCAATAAGATGAGATGGAGTATGCATTTAACATTGTTTAAGGTTTTCAAAAGGAATTGATGGGATAGGTGGAAGGGAGCTCCGAATAGAAAGATCTTGAGGAAAGAAAGATCAAAATCACTTGTTTCTTGAACAATTACTTCAAGAAATTCATATCTCCTTGATAACTTACGAGATAATTAATGATTTAGTGGTGGCTAAGGGAAATAACAGAACTGAGGTCATAAAATGACCTTGTCATAGTTACTGCCGAATAAATTATTTTTATACTTGGATTCAAATTTAACTACAAATGTTTAGAATGACAAAAAAATTAATAAAAGCTCTCAAATGTGCCCTTTTCAAATGTTCTTCCCATTTTATAGGATGAGTTTCATTTTGATTTCCAAAGGAAATCAAAGTTTATGCCCAAATGCGAAGTCTCTAATTTGACATTGTTTAAGGTCGAAAAAAAATTTGATGGTAGAGGTGGATGTGAGCTCTAAAAAAATCTTGAAGAAAGAAAATCGAAATGGCTTGTTTCAGGAACTATTATTTCAAGAATTCATCTATCTCATTTATAAGCTATGAGATAATTAATAATTTCGGTGGTGATTAAGGGAATGACAAAATTAAAGTCCTACATTAACCTTTGTCATGGTTACAAATGAATAAAATAATTTTATGTTTGATAACTAACAATTTCGAAGGTGATTAAAGAGAATAACAGAATTGAGGTCATCAATTGACCTTGCCATAGCTACAATCGAATAAATTAACTTTTATAATTTGAATTCAAATTTGACTACAAATGTTAAGAGTGCATGATGGTGCGTAACTTCATTGTGAAATTGTGTATTTTGTGCAATCTTTGTTGTTGTAAAGGAGAATTACTTAATATAAGAAGTAAATGTTTCAAGAAAGAATTTTTTCTTACCAATTTGGTATCAGAGCCGAAGATTTTTGGGGAGAAGAAATAATTACCAGATCATAATCACAAAAGGAAACTATGGCAGATTAGCAGCAGAAAATGACTAGAATTAAGGAGGAACTAAAGAAGGTAGAGAAAATTGCTGCAATAGAAATAAATATTTTTACCATCCAAGAACAATTAGCGAAATTGGTGGCGAAGTCAGAAGAAACCCAACCGGCGCCAAAGTTGGAGGACTTACTGAGAAATCTTGAAGTGGAAAGTAACTCACGAGGTAATGAGGAGTTGACTTCGCGGAATCGGGATTTCCTGCCGAGGAAAATAGAACTTCCAATGTTTATCGGAGTTGAGCTGAAAGGCTGGTTGTTCCAAGCCGAGAGGTATTTCAACCTCAACTGTCTGACGAAACGCGAGAAGATGGAGACAGCAATGGTTTGTCTGGAAGGACCGGCAATGTTCTGGTTTCAGTGGGAGAATAGCAATCGGCCGTTCGGTTCTTGAGTAACTCTTAAAAGAAGGATTCTGGAGAGGTTCAGTCGCTCGTGAGATGGAGCAAGTAGCGATAATTTGTCAACGCTGAAGCAGGAAGGTTCTGTGGAAGAATACAGAACACATTTTGAGTCAATTATATCCAATTTGATGGGAATTCCAAAGTAAGTGTTTTTCAACGCATTTTTTAATGATTTAAAAAATGAAATTAAGGGAGATATGCATCTAATGCGAACTATTGGCCTACGTGATTTAATGGAGTCAGCACAAGTGGTAGAGGAAATGAATGTTTGAATAAGACCTAAAAAATTGGAGTAACTCGGGTGATGAGAAGACAGAACTAGGAAGTTTAACAGAGGCAGAGACAAGGGTGAAAAGGGAAAAAAGATTATGTTTTTGATGTGATGAAAAATTTTCACCTGAACATCAATGTAAGAAAAAAATACTCTCAAGTACTGATTCTACAAGACGCGAAGGAAAATACCAAAAATGATAATGAGATAGAAATCCATGAACTGGAGGGCATAGAGGAATTGAATGAATCAATTGAACTATCTTTACATTCGCTGATTGGGTTGACTACTCCACATACAATGTGTTTGTGTGAGTGTATTAAAGGTCAACATGTTATTGTTTTAATAGATTGCGAGACTACTCACAATTTTATTGCTCCCAGTTAGTAGAGGAGCTACAATTGCTAATAACACCTACTACACAATATGGAATTCATCTGGACAATGAAAAATCTATTCAAGGAAAAGGCATATGTAAAAATGTATTATTGATTTTAGCAGAGATGGAAATTTTTTAAGAATTTTTGCCAATCGATCTAGGCAATCCAGATATTATCGAGGGAATGCAATGGTTGGAATCTATAGAAGATATGAACGTCCATTGGAAACTCTTATCCATGAAGTGTAATGTGGACAATAAAACATTACACATAAAGGTTGACCCTAGTTTAGGACGGACAAAAATTTCTATGAAAACCATTAAAAAAGAAAAACAAGGATTGTTAGTAGAACTTGGAGAAATGGAAGTTAAGAGATGAAAACCGTTTCATGTAGATTGAAGGGATGTTGAAACAGTATGAACAAGTGCTACTTATGCCCAATTGATTACCTTTGGTTAGAAAGCAAGATCATGCTATAATTTTAAAGGAAGACACTACACCAATTAATGTGAGACCTTACAAATATATGGTAGTTCAAACAGATGAAATTGAAAGGTTTATCAAAGAAATGTTTGATGCATGAATTATTCAACCAAGTTCAAGCCCATTTTTTAGTCCTATTATTCTCATAAAGAAAAAGATAATAGTTAGAGATTTTTTGTGGATTATAGAGTTTTAAACTAAGAAACGATTAAGGATCGATTTCTGATCCCTTTAATTGATGAATTGGTAGATAAATTAAATGGAGCTAGAATTTTCACAAAACTAGATTTAAAGTCTGGATACCATCCAATTCATGTGAGGAGGGAGGATGTGCCCAAAACAATTTTTCATACACATGAAGGGCATTATGAATTTTTAATAATGTATTTTGGGCTTATTAAGGCTAAATCTCTATTTCAATCTTTGATGAATAAGCTATTTAATCATTTACAATAAATCATTTGAGGAGCATTTGGAACATATCGGAAAAACCTTACACGTTCTGTTACATAACAAGTTATATGTCAATAGGAAAAATTTTTATTTGCAAAACACGAATTGGAATATCTTGATTATATCATTTCAGCGAAAGGAGTAGTAGCATATCCCAGTAAACCTGCAGCTATTAGAGAGTGCAAATCTCCTCGGACAATTCGTTAGTTAAGGGGATTTCTTGGATTAACCGACTATTATTGTAAATTTGTATCTGGATATGGTAGTATTGCGTTACCATTAACTGAATACCTTAAAAAAGATCAATTTGTTGGATGAAAAAAGCTGAAGCAGCTTTCTAAAAGTTAAAAGAAATCATGTGGTATTTACAGTATTAACTTTTCTTAATTTTAAAGACACTTTTGTTGTAGAAACTAACGCTTCTGGAACGGGCTTAGGGGCAGTATTAATGCAAAATCAAATACCTATTGCTTATTTTAGTCAACAGTTGCCTAAGTAAGGAAAGTTGAAGTCAGTTTACGAACACGAGTTATGGCTATGGTGTTGGCAATTCAAAAGTAGATACCTTATTTGTTGGGTAATCAATTTATTATACGCATTGACCAAAAATAATTGAAATTTCTATTAGAACAAACAATAATTGTGATGGAACATCAAAAGTGGTTAATAAAATTATTGGAGTATAATTTTGAAGTTCAGTACTGTAACGTCTTTCAGTGTTCCCAGTACAATATTGTCCGCTTTGGGCCGAAGCCCGCACGGGTTTGGGGTTAGCCCAAAACGTGTTGTACTAGGTAGGAAGGGGAACCCTACTTATAAACCATGCATTTTCTACTCTCCCAAGCAATATGGGATTGTGCCCCCTTGATATTGGCTGGACCCACACCTGGGCCTTTCTTGGCCTTCACAGGGCGAGATGCCACAATCTCCCCCCTTGGAGACCTGACGTCCTTGTCGGCCATACTTCCGGTTGGGATTTCGCTCTGATACCATTTGTAATGTCCCTCGATGCTCTCAGTACAATATTGTCCGCTTTGGGCTGAAGCCCACACAGGTTTGTTCTTGGGGTTAGCCCAAAACACGTTGTACTAGGTAGGGAGGGGAACCCTACTTATAAACTATGCATTTTCTACTCTCCCAAACGATGTGGGATTGTGCCCCCCTGATATGGGTCAGACCCACAACTGGGCTTTTCCTGGCCTTCACAGGGCAGGATGCCACAAGTACAAGCCGGATCGTGAAAATAAAGTGGCTGATGTATTATCTCGGAATGAAGTTAACATTGTGGCTAGTTTTCACCTAAATGAGTTGACTTGTGAAGGCGTACTTAGTTCAAATGACTTAGAAATGGAAGTGGATAACGATGCAAAATTAAAAGCAATTAAAAAGAAATTGAGACAAATAGGAAATTCAAAGTTGTGATGTAAGCTTGTTAATAATCAACTATTTTATAAACATCAAAAGATGATCTCTCAACACTTCACCTTTATTCCGAAGATTTTGGCATTATTTCATTTTAATCCTATTGGAGGTCATACTGGAGTAACCAAAACTTTTCGTCGGATAGCAGTTGAGTTGTATTGGACAAAGATGCGCTAAGCTATTAAGAAGTTTGTGCATGTTATTTTTCAACAAAATAAATATGAAACATTATCCCTAACGGGTTTACTTCAACCTTTGTCAATTCCACATGACATTTAGGAAGATATTTTCAAAGTTTTATTGAAAAATTGCCCAAATCGAAAGAATTTGATACTATTTTTATGGTTGTGGATTGTTTGAGTAAACATGCACGTTTTATCACTTTACACCATCCTTATAGTACTCAAACTGTAACTGGCTCTCTTTTTTTTATAATATTTTTAGGTTGCATGGTATAAAGGTGGTGTGTAACTTCATTAGGAAAATGTGTTTTGTGCAATCTTTTGCTGTTACAAAGGAGAATTGCTTAATTTAAGAAGTAACTGTTTGAAGAAAGAATTTTTTCTTTCCCGAGTTTTACTTTGATTTCCAAAGGAAGTCAAAGTTTATGCTCAAATGTGAAATCAATAATTTCACATTTTATAAGATTCTAAAAGAAATTTTGATGAGAGAGGTGGATGTGAGGTCTGAAAAGAAAGATTTTGGGGAGAAAAAAAATCAAGATCACTTGTCTTTTAAACGATTATTTCAAAACACTCATCTATCTCATTGATTCGGTGGAGGTTAATGGGAATAACAAAATTAATATCATAAATTGACATTGTCATGGTTACAGACAAATATATTACTTTTATATTTGATAATTGATGAGTTCGGTGGTGGTCAAGGAGAAAAACAGAATTGAGGTCATAAATTGCCCCTGGCATGGTTATGTTTTTGGTGGAGGCCACCATGGGAAGAGATGTATTTTATCCTCTGTTTATACTACATACGTGGCACTACTTGAGAGGTGCAGATGTAGCAGCAAGAAAGAGGTTTAAAGAGAGGCGAGGGAGGCAATTGGGGTGTGGGTATCGAAGATGTGAAGCATTTTGTTACTTTTTTGTTTTACTTTTCTTCTCTTCTCTGTAAACCCTTCTGTCCATCTTCTTTCTTCATGCAGATTACTCTGTAACAGCTTTACTCCATTAATACACATAATCTTCCATCATTTTTCTCCTGATAAGCCCTGAATATCATAACAGGTCACGGACCAATAATGTTTTTATTATTTACTCAAATTTGACTACGAATGCTTCGAATGAGAGATAAAGTTTATCATAGGAGATAAACTTCCCCATTTCATATCATTGACTGCTAAGCTCTTTGTTTTAGTGAATCAAAGTAAAATCAAATATTGAAAAAACAAAACCTGTGGAATTTGCGCGACATACTGTCGAGGATTCACTTGTTTGACTGATAACTGGCAGTCCTGTAATCAAAGATTGCAAAAAACAACAAATGTCATGCCCAATGTAAGAGACTAAGGAGGGGAAAAAGCTAGGGAGGGAAGAAAATACCTTAAGAAGGTCAAGAGTATCAGTTGCCAAACGACCTTTACTTGGCAAACCCAATCGAATGTTGCTTCTCTCAGAAATCGCAATGTGGGACTCTGACGCAGCCGAGCAAATAATCAAACTTCCAATAGATCTTCGAAAGCGCGCGTTAGATTGTTTAACGGAAGGAAATGGACTTGGAGTGGTAATCCAGCGTTGGGAATCTATAGCTGCAGGAGACATCAGAGTTGCGAAGAAGTGGTACCCTAGCTGAAATTTTGACGAAACGTGACGGCAGCGATTTGTAAAGGTTGTCGAGAATTCCTATACTTGGGGACCCGTAAAAGATGAAATTAGCAAAGAATGCCCCATAAAAGATGAAATTAGCAAAGAAAGAATGAAATGAGGTTAGAGGGAAGGGGAGGGAAGGGGAGGGATAAGCAAAATTAAAGAGTTTATAACTTGTAAAAAAATAAGGCATAATATGGACTTTAGGCCCATTGTCATAGATATTAATAATCACTTTTAAATGTTTTTTTAAAGATAATCAATACAAAAAAAAAAAAATCAAAGAAAATTAATACTGCAGATCCTATAGTTTATAATCAATGACAAATTAAATCTTGAAGAAATTTTAATATTAACTAAAACCCTAAACTATGGAAAATTCTTGTTGGCAACCACGTAGTCAGGTTTCCATCCCAAATTCGTCAACTTTAACTCCTCAGTTTCGTTCATGCCAAAAACCGTTGATGGACCTATCGAAAGTTCGACGTCATTTTCCGCTTCAACAAATGTGAGGATAGATATCGAAAATTCGAGTTGGTCAGAGGAAGTCAAAATTTCTCTCTGCAATAGCTAGGGTAAATGACGTCCTTCGCGATTCTATAGGCAGATTTGCGTTTGTCGAGAGGAGAAACGTTGTTGTTTAGTGTTCAGAAAAGGACATTCAGTCAAAAACAGACGTCCCTCGTATTAAGAAAGACGTCTGTTATGGCCTGAATGACGACGTCTTAAGACGAGAGACGTCCATTGTGGACAGAACGACATAATCTTGGGGCAAGGGACGTCCGTTATGGGAGAGGGACGTCCGAAATAGGTTAAGACACGTGTGCGTTTTAAAAATGTATGTGTTTTGCACGTGACCTTTCATACTTAAAGAATTTGGAGTCCATCCTGACCTTCCATTCTGATCCAGGGACGTCCCTCGCTCGATCCAACGGCCATAGAATGTCGTCTGACATCGCCTTTGGAAAATAACAGATTCAATCCTAGTCATCAATCCCTATAAAAGATGTCCCTCCCTCGATCCAACGGCGTGGACGATTGTCCGCTATCGTCTTTGAAAATTGACAAATTCAATCCTAACCGTTAATTCCGAGCGGGGGATATCCTTCCTCGATCCAACAACATGGACGATCGTTCTCCATTGCCTTTGAAAATTGACAGATTCAAACCTGGCTGTCAATTTCAAGCGAGGGAGGTCCTTCCTCAATCCAACGGCCAATGAAGATCGTCTGTCATCGCCCGATAATTGTTCCAACGATCGTCCGTGTAATATCCCGAAATTTAATATTAGATTAGAAACAATATTAGATATAGTTTATTGTAATTTATAAATTTAATTTTTATTTTTACTTCTCCAAAAATAAGTTAAAAAATTAAATGAGAATTTTGAAGTAGGAATTAATTAAAAAAAAAAGTGTATTGGATGAACCGGTTCAGCCCAAAACAAGTTAAAAAACAAAAAGGCGATCGTGCGGTTGCACGATCGGGAGGGAGAAAGCTTCGACAGAAGCTTCAGCTGAAGATCCGTTCGAAGCGATCGGCGAGATCGCGTCCGGCCCTTCGACAGATTCTCCGGCTGGAATCGCAGGCTTCGACGGGCCCCTTCGATTTAGGGTTACGCGACTGGGGAACCGATTTCCCCTTTCCAGCAGAAAATCCGGTAAGTCTATCCCCATCAAATTCTTTCAAACAATTAGTTGAAGGGATAGATTTCGAATAGATAGCGAAGATAATGGGGACTTTTGTCTACAAAAATCGAAGCCCGGGTTGCTAGAAGAGGCACCTGAATCTGGCGAAGAGGAAAGGAGGGAAATCGCCACTATTCGGGATTTCCAGCCGCTGTAGCTTCAGTGGGAAGAAAAATTCGTGGGCTTCGATAAGGTAAACGGTATTAGAGTGTCGTTGCCAATGGAGGCCTACACCACAAGTATAGGATTTATTGATTGTTTGTTTGATTTGTGAACTCCTATTCGGCCGATCCTTGAAGTTTCTTTTTTGTCCAGCCGAATGCTTGATATCATGAGTTTCAATTCTATCGATAATTTTCCATGCAATTGTTCTCTGATAATTAAAATTCAAAAATTGATAATGTCATGTTCTGTATATTATTGCTCTCAGCTACTTAGATTTTTGAAGTTATATTGCTTGATGACTCATATTGACTTCACATAATACTCTTTGTTACTTGGACTTCCAGGATTGAATAATGATAATACTAGAAGTTAATAATGTTTTGTCCTATTAATTACTCCCTGTTACTTAGATTTCTCAATGAATCCTGTACAACTGTTAATTGCTTCCTATTACTTGGATTTCTACCTTGTATAACTGTTAATTGTTCGATGAATTCCAGAAATTTTAATGCCCTGTTCCGTGAAACTATTGACTACTATCTGTTATTGAACATCGTAGATTGATAATGTTTCATTCTATAAAATAGTTGATTGCTCTCTGTTAGATTGAATCTGTAAAATAGTTGATTGTGTAAAATAGTTGATTACTCTCAGTTAGATTCAATTCAAGAAATTAATTAGGTTGATATTTTGTTCTGCACAATGATTACCCACTTCTGTTAGCTGAAATCTAGAAGCTGAGCCTAATGGAATCGATTCTATAAGCTTGTAATGCTTAAGACCCATAAAAAAGGAAAGTATCTTCTGTTAGTAATCAACTTTGCTACTTTGCTACTACTAAGCTTTGCTTATGAATTATACCCTTTCTCTGTTGGACTTTAATTATAAGGATGCTCTACACTATTGTTTATTTTACAATTTGATTTTATTTCATAAGTGAACTGTTGAATCATTGACTGTGATAAATGACATAATGTTTCTATTAGCTTTATGTTAATTGTTGGCTTGAATTCTGTGAATTACACGTGCATCTTGTAGTTGTTCTTTGATATTTCTGCATCATCGAGTCTAGAAACTCATGCATCATATTAATAGACATAAGAGTGATGTCACGTTGAGCTGGTATTCACACTGCATGGGAGAGACATTTTATGGAAGAGACCGGACTTAATAAACGTAACGGGAATTGGAAGTCGAGGAAAATAGTTTGGAAACTATTCTCCTTTTAAAAATATTTCCAATGTCTTGGCTCATTGAATGAGTTTAACTATATGAGATTAATTTAATCAGACATATGCATGCATCATACATCTTACCGTTTACTGGGCATTAGGCTCACAGTTTACTTGTGTGTGTAGATACATGTACGAGAACAAGTGAATGAACAGTTGATGAAAGATTTACATGTGCGGACCTTGTGACTGGTTGGGCTAAAGACATTAAAGGAAACTGATTGTGGAAATTTTGTAAGAGAATGAAAATGATTTATTTATTATTTAAATGATTGATTTATAAAAGTTTTCCATTGCAATTTGTAAACGAGTTTTATGAAAGAAAAGTCTTCCGCTGATTTTATAAAAGAGAGATGTTTTGAAAAGTTTTTAACTTTTACGCGTTTTCATAAGATAATAAAAATTGGGTTGTTACATTCCGTCTTCCAATGGGCAGGAGTAAGACTGGGCGAGAACCGACTAGAACCGAGAACCGAATCGGAATCGACTGTCGATTTTGGACGGTTTCGGTTCTCGGTTCCCCCATTTATATTTTTTTTGGTTTCGGTTCTTTGTTAAAATTGTGGTTTGGTTCTCGGTTCCATATGTCAAGAACCGAGAACCAATGGATATTAAAATTTGGCCGCCTAACCCTAGGAACCAAATCCCCTCCCCAATTCTGGAAGCTGGAGATTGGAACCGAGACAGCGAGACCTAGAGACTGCGATCAGCGATTCAAAGCTGAGACTGCGACGATGACTGCGAAGGTTCGACGAGCACTGCGAAGGTGCGACGACAACTGCGAAGCTGTGCGACTGTGATTTGCGATGACGACTGCGAATATAGTTTGATTTTGATAACAATTAAAGCAAGCTGCCATTTAAAAAAAAAGAAGATGGAGAATGCTCTAATAAGCCAACATATAGTTAGATGAGTGCAAGAGAATATATAGCCAGAATGATAATCAAGGATGAGTTCCCGATGAGAATGGTTGAATGGGAAGGCTTCAGAGAACTACTTCAATTTTTCAAAAACGACTTTGTTATGCCTTTTTGTAGAACTGTTGGAAGAGACATAGAGATGATGTACAAGAAAGAAAAAATGAATTTGAAAGCATACTTCAAGCAAGAAATCAACGAGTGTGTTTGACTACAGACACTTAGACTTCTGCTCAAAATAAGTGTTATATGGTGATGACCGCCCATTGGATTGATGAGGAATGGAAGTTTCAAAAGAAGATACTAAACTTTTGTGAGATCTTTGACCATAAAGAAGAGACAATTGGCAGCACAATGGAGCATTGCCTACTTGGATGAGAGATTGACAAAGTTTTGACGGTAACTGTTGACAATGTCTCATTTAATGATGTTGTTATTTCTTACTTGGTGCGAACTCTGAGAAATTTGGATGGTTTGGTTGTTCATTAACGATGCGAGCAAGGGCCAATCATGTTCCAATCCAACTAGATATGAGGTTCAACTTCAACTCTATTCAACTACCATCATGGCATTTCTCATGTTCAATTCAAGCAAGTTGACTGATAAGTGTATGTTAAACTCAATGATATCAATAGTGAGTGCAAGAACAATTTACTATATTTGATCTACAACACAGTTCATTTAATAAAAGCAGTTAATTCAATTTGCAGTTTAATTCAAGCATAAAGGACCAAAGGTAACGTGTGAGCAGGGATTCACATTCTAGCAACCCACAATTAACAGTGTCTATCATTGGTACTCAATCCATTATCAACAATGTATATTTCCTATCCAGTCACAAAGCATATCGACAATGATTTCAAGAAATTGACAGTACAACTTTCCAAACATTCCACCAAGTTCAGTTCAGATCATAATCTACATGATAACTACTGATTTCCATTGATCATGCTTTTCATTCAATTCAAAATCCACTGTCAATTCAACTATTAATTTTATGTCTTTCATCCAATCAAAAACACAATAACAAAACATGTAATGTAGGGACCCTCCTTTGGCCAACTACAAATTCCAACTCTTACCTCAAGTTTTCCAGCAGCTAAACACAAGCAATACAGCAGCAAATGCAAGCAATATAGCAACAATATATAAACCCTTAGCGTTCTACACTTCCAAACTTCTAACTTCACAGTGCAACTCCAACAGCAATTAACTCAACAACTATTCAATGCAACTCTCACCACTCACCAATTTTCCTCACAGCAAGGTGACACCCTCACACACACCTCACAATTGCTAGACTAGAGTAAATTTCGTAGGAAACTTACCTATATAGACGAAGGAGAGGAGAGAGCTGACAGTGAAGAGGATAAGCTGCAGGAGGAAGGCTGTACATTGCCCAAACCAAGGAGAAAAGGTCCAATGAGAGGGAAGCACGTGGGAAGCCTCCACACCTACTAGAAGGGAGCAGGACGGGTTGCAGGGGGCTGGGGAGAGATATTTCTTCTTGTAAAACACGAAATCGGAAAAAAGAGAGGATTTGATAAATGGGTTTCTCGGAAATCCCCGATAGTTCGGACAAGCAGTGGCTTTTGCAATATCGTCCGCACCCNTTTGTCATGCATCAAGTAATAATAATGTAAATCAAACATGCTCAACTAGTTAGTTAACATGCTCAAGGAAGTAGTCATCAATTATTAATTAAGTAACTCGTCAAATATGCTCGGATTCGTTATTTAACAACTAATTAAATAGTTAAACTAGTTAATCAACATACTTGTCCAATAAACAGTACATAAGGAAATTAAGCAACAAGAATAAAATTAACAACAGTAAAGGACATCAGTTCATTCACGCTTATCTCATCCGCATATCTCTTTAGTTTATCATGCTCAATTTCATAACAAGTCATTCTATACTTTCCAACTATTCTCATCAACCAAACAAATTTTTACAAGGTAATCAATCTTAGCACTAATACTAGAAACATGGCCAACACTAAAGAAAATATCACAGAGCAATAGAAACAAAGGAACAGAGTTAACAACTAAGGAAATATTACAGAGTAGTTAATCTTCGAACCAACAATAAATGGATTAAATATCGAACAATTCTAATAGTTAACTAACATGCGTGGAGATCAATAGTTAATTGACATGTTTGAAGATTAAACAAGTAGTAGTTAATTAACATGCATGAAGATTATTAATTAACTTAATTTGATAATTCTAATAACCTAGTTAATTTAACATATTTAAGTAATAATTAACATGCTCAAGTTGATTAACATGCTAAGTTGATTAATGTGCTTAGGTCAGGTTATTTACGCTAGTCGAGTTACTTAACATGCTCAGGTAACAATTACAATTACGATTCTAATTGGTTAACAATTTAATATGCTTAAGGCCTAGTTAGTTTAACATGCTAGTTTAGCTCTACTTAATTGAACGTGCTAGTCACTGTAACGTGGGTATCAACAAGGGAGATGGCAGAACGATTTTTGGCAGCACAATACATGCACTTAAAGGAAGGCAATTTACAGTCCAATTAACTATTATGCTTAACACAGAGATATATAGCTGGACCAAACCCATGGCAGAACAACATGTGCATGGTGAAAGGAACGACAGCTTAATCAACACAAAGAATCACAAGGGGATATTAAATTAAACGCAGCAATGCAGGGATAATTAGGTACACAGCAGGAAACTACAGCAAGTAAACTGTAACGACCCAGATTTCTTAACCGTTTTAAAAGCTCATTAACCTTACTAACATGACCAATAAAAATCATTTCCAAAGAAAATAGGTTATCAGAGTGCATCAAAATCCGATCGTTATTAAAACTCATTCTTCTATCGTTCATTAGATATTAGAAAACTATTTCTTTAAAGAGTAATTCATAAAAATTTGTGGAAGCATAATTAAACGAGAAAATCTACCTTTACCAAATAACAAAGATCTGTGATTAATAGTTATTAGAAAACGTCATTTAAAACATAATTTAAGTCCAAGGTTTTGAGTTTCCAAATAAAACTTACATAATATACTGAATACACAATAAAAGGAAAATGTAACATTCGTGAAAGATAACCATTCAACATTAGCTCTTATTGATTTTCCTTTTCTTTCATTTCTTCGTGCCGTACTACAACTCCGTTGGCGTCTTTATCGGACCTACCGCAGGCTCCACCGGAATGACCTCTTCCTTAACTTCTGGCATAATCCCCTCGTTACCTACACCACAAGTAAAGACGTGAGCTTACGCCCAGTAAGGAGATGAGGGAAAAAATTATGCATTTCTCTATTTAGTTCTTCTTGGAATAGGAGCCACCCAAACAAAATTATTTCGTTACGTTTGTTTTCTTTATTCGTTCTTAACTCGTACATCGAGCTAGAGATTGGGGGTTCTTTTTTGAGGTGGCCTAGTTTGTCGGCTTCTAATCTCTTGTGTGCATACTAGTCCCTTCCCCGACTTGGTGAGGGTGTATCCTAGCAGCTAGGCCAGATCCGGACTACCCATTTACCCCTACTCCCTATTTGTTCCCTTTTTTAGGCATATCCCGCATTTTGGGTTCTTTCTCTTTCCGGCGTATCCCGCCTTCTGAGTTCTTTCTCCTTCCGGCGTATCCCGCATTTGGAGTTCTTCCTCTTTCCGGCGTATCTCACCTTTAGAGTTTCTTCCTTTCTGGCGTATCCCGCTGTTAGGGTTTCTTCGGTGATGAACGTTTCTCGCTCGCCTCAAACATACTTTTTCTTAACATTTTCCTCACTCATGCATGTGGATACCTCCCTCCGAAGGGTACCCCCTACTTGGTTTCTATTAACACGAAGCATCCTAACAATTTAAATAACACATACATCGGAAGCAACAACAATACTTTAAGGAATCTATAACAAAATGAATACTCGCCCATACTTCTCATGATAAAATAATGACAGTGTTCAACTATGAAATGGAAACTAATCATACTAATATCCAACTAGAGCTACAACATGATTGTAAATCCAAAGACAGCGGCTATAACACATATTGAATTTACAATGGCAATGACATGCCTTTAATCTACTACATAGCAGAATACGGGAGTATCGAAACATGTTCTATTAAGCAAGAATATGTTCAACAAATCATGCTTTAAATCAAACTTAACAACGGAAAAAATCAACCACTAAACATGCTTTCGATAGTAAGGAAAAAGATAGCAGCGAAATGAACATTTATACGTGTGTTGATCTATCACTATGGCAGCATTTCTATGTAAAACAACAATTAAGTCATGCTATTGACAGTACAGAAATAAGCAGCAAAACGAACATATAGTTACCCTAGCGATACAGTAATGAATCGTAGCGTTTATCAGCAGCGAAATGAACATATATTTACCCTAGCGATAACGAATCATAGCGTTTATCTTCTAAGCTGTAAAAGAATGCAGCAGAAATTTGGCAACTAATACGTTTTGAAACATTTCCAATAACGACAGTGAAATAACAGAACCAACAGCGAAATATACCCATATAATCAAATAGAGGTACCGAGTATTGGAAAGGAATCATGGAGTCTTTTTCTATCATCACAACTTCTTCTTTTTCAAACTCTGTAAAGGACATGGAATCATTTTCTAAACTCACACTTAGAAAACATGGAAATCACTTTCTATTATCACAACTTCTTTAATGTCACTAGAAATCTATAAAGAGCTCATTCATACTTCTCTTTAAACATTTTAAGGATTACTCCTCTGGTTTGTTCAAGCTCAAACATGAAATTTATAACAAGAGAAAACATGAAATTTATAACATATGAAGAAAACCAGCAGCTACAGAAATAATCTATATCAGACAACAAAACAACTCACACACGACAATACTTGGGTGTAGGGCCTCCAAATGGCAAAAACTACCCATTCCTTACCCTTGAAGTCAAATCTCCCGTGCAACTCCTTGGCCTCCCAGCTCCAGCAAGTTTCCCTTTAGCAGAGCGAAGGAGAAGATGAAGAAAAATGAAAGAGAAGAGTTTGAAAGGGAAGAAATAGAGGGGAGAGTTACCTAGGAGACAAACGGAAGACAAGGCATGCACATAGGGAGGCTATTTTGTGGGCTACTGCCAGGAGACTCCTTTTCTCGTCGAAAGTGCGAGTATTAACTTGCTAAACGTCGAGTTTTCTAACTTTTAATTCTGATTTTTCGTAGATTTGCTATGATTCGGACTGGTGCGGACGCCGTGCTTTCTTCCACATGCGTCCGCAAGACCTAAAATTACACAGAGAAATCTGGCTTTCGGACGGAATTTGGCGTTCTCACTTATGTCCGTACCGTCTGAAACCCTGTTTCGGATGCCAGACAGCATCCACATCGTCTGCATGTGGCGTTTGAATTGTCCCAAAAATTGGACAAATTTATTTGGACGCTTCATCGAGTCATCCGCATTGTCCGCAAACACTCCAGATCTAAACAGATTCATTGTGGATGCATCCTGCCTCGTCCGCATCGTCCGCACCTTCCACATCCAGCATCCGCAACCCCTCAATACAGCGAGTTTAGGACAAAAAATAGCGTCATGAGTCATCCCCACTTCCAGGAGACGCTCCTGACGTGTTGCGGATGACACGTCTCGTCCGCAGCATCGTCCGCAGGCATCCTAAAGTCCTTAAATCCATCCTTTTTGCATTTTGTCGTCTAAGTCTTGTCGAAATTAAATGCCTATGAGGTTATATGTCACAACTTAACGTCCATTGAACGATGTATTATATAAATATCAAACCCATTTTACTTCCAAATATCAAACCCATTGTTACATCCTACCCCCCTTACAAAAATTTTGGTCCCCAAAATTTAGCTATTAAACAGCTCGGGGTACTTTGCCCTCATATCGTCTTCCTTCTCCCACGTGGCTTCCGCATGACTATCATTCTACCATAGAACCTTGACTAGCGGAATCCGTTTGCATCGCAGCTCTTTCACTCTTGAATCAAGGATCTGAACGAGTCTCTCATTATAACTCAAGTTGGGCTGCTGAACGACATTATTATCAGGAGGGGCTAATACTGTTGCATTACCAAGACACTTCTTGAGCATAGATACATAGAAAATGGCATGTACACCTGCCATGGAATTTGGTAGTTGTAGTTTGTATGCAATAGGTCTTATCCTTCAAGTGATAAT
Source organism: Begonia loranthoides (assembly GCA_022433065.1). Taxonomy (NCBI): domain Eukaryota; kingdom Viridiplantae; phylum Streptophyta; class Magnoliopsida; order Cucurbitales; family Begoniaceae; genus Begonia; species Begonia loranthoides. Next base: position 25,932,552 of record CM039478.1, read on the forward strand.
GTAAGGTCCCACGTATCGGGGATTGAGCTTTCCCCTCTTTCCAAACCGAATGATACCCTTGAAGGGAGACACTTTCAAGAATACCCTATCTCCTTCAGTAAATTCTAAATCTCGACGTCAATTATCTGCATAGCTCTTTTGGCGGCTTTGTGCTGCCGTCATTCTCTGCTTAATCAGGGTCACAGACTCAGCCATATTCTGCACTATCTTAGGGCCATAGAGTTCAGCTTCGCCAACTTTATTCTAATATAAGGGGGATCTACACTTCCTCCCATACAGAGCTTCGTAGGGTGCCATACCAATAGTGGCTTGGAAGCTGTTATTGTACGCAAACTCCACCAATGGCAAAAAATTTTTCCACTTGACATGAAATTCGAGAACACAGGCACGTAACATATCCTCGAGTGTCTGAATAGTCCTCTCACTTTGACCGTCAGTCTGAGGATGAAAAGCTGTACTGAACTTTAATTCCGTGCCCATTGCTTTGTTCAAACTCCTCCAAAAGACCGAAGTAAAACGTGGGTCACTGTCCGATACAACCGAAACCGGAACACCGTGGAGTCGGATGATTTCCTTGTATATAATTCGGCAAGCTGATTCATTGTGTTTGTCATAGATACTGGCAGGAAGTGTGACACCTTGGTCAATCGATCAACGATCACCCAAATAGCATCATAGCCCTTAACTGTCCTAGGCAAACATGTTACTAAGTCCATGGTCACGTGCTCCCAGTTCCATTCAGGGATCGGTAGCGATTGGAGTACACCACTAGGGCGCTGATGCTCGGGTTTTACAAGCTGACATATCTGGCATTCTGACACATACTCGACAATTTCATACTTCATCCTCGGCTAATGGTAATGACTCTTCAAATCCTGATACATCTTATATTACTTCCCGGGTGTGCCGAGAAACTGGCGGTACGCATTAAATTATGCTTGGGATGTATAAGGTTAATATTGGAAAATAATCTAAGTGTGAAATTTTAGAAAAGTGTGTACAGGTGAGTTTTTGGACACTTATTTCTCGTCCGGAATCAGGCGCGGACGAGGAAGAAATGAATCTGTACAATTTTTGTGCATTTTTGGATGAAGCCCGGGATGGCGCGGACGTGGATGAAAAGAATCTATACAATTTTCTGGAACATTTTGGATGCCTCTATCTTGTCCGAAATCAGGCACGGACGATGCGGACGAGGAGGAAATGAATTTGTACCAAATTTTGTGAGTTTTCGAACGCATCTTTCTCGTCCAAAATAGATTTTGGACGACTGATCTCATCCGAAATGTCAAAAATATCCGAGAAACCCATTTAAATTACCTTCTCTCTCTTTTGATTTCTTATTCTACATAGCAAATTCTCTCTCTCCTGACCCTTGCTGCACGTCCAGTCTTTCCCTGTTGGTGTGGAAGCTTTCCACCTAGCATCTCCTCAATGGACCTCCCTTCCTTGGACTGTGCGATGTCAGTCTATTCTTCAGGTTATCCTCTATTGCAGCTGATGTCTTCTTTCTCTCCTTCGTCTATATAGGTAAGTCTTCTCCTCTGTGTTCCTCTCTAGAAAACGTGAGTGAAGTCTTCTGTTGTGAGTGTGAAGTAAATTGTGGATTGGGTGATGTGTAGTGAGTTGTGGAGTGACATTGGGGTGTTAATCTGGCTGGAAGGTTGCTGTCCATCTGTGAAGTGAAGAAAAGGTAGGGATTGATTTTTGGAATTATTGATTTGGATTATGCATCTCCTGTTTAAGTCAAGTTCGATGATTTGGAAGTGAATTAATCGTTCATACTATTTTGCTTTGGAATAGAAAGAACCCCTATGGCTGCTGTTGGTTGCTATTAACTGTGGTTAAGCTACTGGATATTAAGTTGGAAACCAAGGTAAAGATTAAAATTTTATTTGGCCAGAGGAGGCCCTACATTACGGGTTCTTGTTGTGGATAGTTTTGAATTGCTTTGGATTGCCAAGTTCTATCTAAGTTGCTAGAGTTTAGAACTATTATGCTTATTACCTAAACTGTCAACGCTCAGACTTGTTTTAAGTGATAAGTATGGATTTATGGACTTGATTAGTGGAAAGCATGAAAATCTAAAGTTAATAATCTCTTTTGGAATATGGACTGTTGATGTCATCAATTTTCGTGGCTTAGTTGTTGTCAAATGTGAACTGTCACTCTGTCTCATGATTCATATCACTGTCATCGTAAAATTTTCTACTGTGATCCTCTATTGGAATATGAATATGCTGCACATACGAATGATGGAAATTGGAATACAAATAAGATGCATGTATGAATGATTGAAATCTGTAATCTACGAATCAATTCAAAGTTTCTATGAGCATGGGATAGTCGAATTAGAGACAAGTTGAACCTTATTTTTAATTTGATCTGTACATGTTTTCCTTGCTCATAATGGTTAAAGAATAACTCAAAACTAAACCTAGCTACTATGATAAAATACGACAGTTATGATATCTCTAAATTGCACTTCTATATGTAATTAAATAGTTGGAATGATTGTGCTTCCCTCGTATATTATCTCTCTGATTTATTTTGTGGTATTCATGCATCATCCTAGGATTTATAAAATTGTTCACATATTATATGTCATCCCAATATACGTAAATAGGCGTGTGAGGGTTCGGGTGATTTGGTGACTTTCCATACGGTAGGATACTCCCACGTAGGGAGCAGTGTGAAAGAGAATTAGCTACGTGGAATCTAGGGTTCACACTTCCCCCCTTCTGAAACCCACAATGTCTTCAACAAAAGTGAGGATACTGGCTTGTGGAAACACCCCTGATGGATATATCTCCTCGTCGGAGTGAGTGGTTAGGCCACATGACCCTAGAGAGTATTCCACCTAAACTTCCTGAAGAGATATGGTTCTTTTCTGTAATGCATTGTGGCCATGCATTTATCCACATTGCATTTAATTCTGATTCTTGTTGGGCGTTAGGCTCATTGTTTTCCCCGTAGTGTAGGTGAACTTTATAATGATGATGACGTACCAATTGAGGAAGAGGCGTTTCAGGATGACCCCTCGTGTTATCAACTGATTTGACTTGTTGGGTGTGACTCATGTAATTTGGGACTTATTGGTATTTTGATGAAAAAGTGTATTTTGGTAATTTGATATTAGTAGTGTTTTGAATATTAAGAACAATTGTAGTCAGGGACTTTGGGACTTTGCTAAATCATTTGAAACTATGTTTTGAAATTTATATTACCTATTCCGCATTACTTATTCTGATATACATTTTCTAAATAGATTTCGAATGTTGAATAACTTAAACGAAAAATTTTATATGTCGAAATTTTAAGATAAAAAAAAGGTTTTAAATTATCGGGGCGTTACACAAGTTTCTTTCTTTGACATTGATTCGTGAGACGATCCGTTACATTCTGCGTACGTTTTTTGCTCTAGAATTCGTATACTCTAGGTTCGCATCAATTTGCTATCAATATCTTTTCAACTTTGGCAAGAGTTGGAGGAGGGTATGGTTGTCAAATAATAAGAAATACGTACAGTTGCAACACATTGTTATATCAAATTCAAATAGCCTAAACCACAATATTAATGTATATATGGAAAGTGTTAGCTTCATAGATATTATGCTTAGTTGTTTTATTATGCGTAATTGAATTATCTCTAAGTTGTTTATGAATTATAAATATGATTTTAATTTAATAAATTATTGATCTTTAATGAAAATATCATCTAAAATGGGTATTTAAATGTACTAACATGTTTGTTGATGTCCTTTTAGTTAATGTCTTAATTTTTGGGACATACAAATTTTAATTGAAGCAAAACATGAAGGGCGGTCGACCAAGGCGTTGAGGAGATCGATTAGAATTCTTACAGAGAGCAAGAAGTTTCTAAAATTAATGAAGGCAGTCGACCTGAGAAGAAAAGCGGTCGACCAAAAATCTTACAGCTTGCTCAAAAATCTTGAAGTGGTGAAAGTAAAATTACTTTTTATAAATCTCTATGGCACTTAATATGAACAATGTACATGTAGAAGGACAATTTATCTCTAAGCTCCCCTTCTTTGATGATAATGACTACACATACTGGAAATCTAGAATAAAGATTTTTGTTTAGTCCGATTCATGGCATATAATTGAAAATAGACCATATGTACTGATTGAAATTTAAAATGGAATCAGTGTTCCAAATTGTCTACTGAATATAATGAATTTGATAAATGTAAATTGAGTATGAATGCTAAAACAATTAATACGTTGTATTGTGCATTGAATGGAGATGGATTCAATAGGGTGCAAGCATTTGATAATGCATATGAAATATGGAGGTTATACATGAATGTACAAATCAACTAAAAGAGAGTAAATTGAGCATGTTTGTGCATGAATATGAATTATTTAATATGAATAAAGATGAAACTATAAGTCAAATGTTTACTCTTTTTACTAACATCACTAATGGTTTAAAATTTCTTGGTGGAATCTATCCTAAAGAAGATCTTGTTAGGAAGATTCTCAAATGTCTACTGAGAGTGTGGCAGTCAATGGTGACAGCCATTCAAGACACACGTGATCTAAAAGTTCTTAAAATAGAAGAACTTATTGGTTCTCTCATGACATATTAGATCACAATGAAAGCCAATGAGAAGGAAGAGCAAAAGGACAAAGAGACCTCCAAGAAGAAACACATTGCTCTTAAAGTCTTTTCAAGTAAACAAGTTGAATCATAGAAGGAAGAAGATGATGAGGAAATTGCATTCATGACTCAGAAATTCAACAAATTTCTTCAAAGAAGAAAGTGATAAGGGAAGAGAAATTTCACGGGAGAACGATCTCAAAAGAAGAAAGAGATCACTTGCTTTGAGTGCGAAAATCCCAGTCACATCAAAGTCGAGTGTCCACAAGTAAAGAAGGCATCAAAAGCCTTAAAAAGAAAGCATTAAAGGCAACATGGGATGATAGTGATGAAGATTCATCCTCTGAGAGTGAAGAGGTGGAAAATATGTGCTTCTTGGCTAAGAAGAATGAGGTATAAGACTCCTTTAGCAATTTAGATGAAAACCTTGATGATAATGATGTGATGGATGCCTTTGATGAACTACTTGAGCAATTTAACATACTTAAATCAAAGTATAAACCATTGAAAAAGAAAAATGAGAAATTAGTGAAAAAGCATACTAATGTAGTTCAATCATTTGAAAAAGAAATTAGCGACATGAAAATGAAAAATGATTATTTGAACACTATGGTATTTAATTTTACAAATGGAAGCAAAAATTTAAATATACTTTTAGGACAACAAAGAGTCACTTTTGCTAGAGCAGGAATTGGATATAAATCATTTTAAAGGAAAAAAGGTTTATAAAAACTTTTTTTGTAATCCTTCTACTTTCTATGCATGTAACTTGATTGGACATAAACTTTTTTCTTATCCTTTAAAATTGGATAATAAAATAACAATTTCTAAGTTATTATGAGTTTCTAAAAGAACCAAAACTAACTTTCAAGGGCCCAAAAAAAATTTGGGTACCTAAGAAATTGAACTAAAATTTGCTTGTAGATTACTCTCCTGTGAAGTATGAATGATACTTGGATAGTGGGTGTCCAAGACAAATAATGAGAGGCTCCTCAAGGTTTACCTCTATCAAGAAGAAGAAAAAAAATGTAACATTTGGAGGTAATCAAAAGAACGAAATAGTTGGTATTGGAAATATTGGTAATTCCTCAAATCTTATTATTGAGAAAGTATTATTAGTTGATGGGTTAAAGTATAATTTGCTTAGTATTAGTCAACTATGCGATAAAGGCTATGAGGTGATTTTTTTTGGTCTAAAGTTTGCATGATTGAGGATAGTTCTAATGGAAAAATTTTGTTTTTTGGTTACAGACATTAAAATATTTTTGTTATTGATTTAAATAATGTCTTATGTCTTGATGAGAAATGTTTGACTGCAATTTTCTCTAGTGATTGTTAGTCTTGGCATAAGGGGTTAGAACATGTATGAATGAATATTTTAGCTAAGATCTTTATAATTAATTTTGTTAAGGGTCTACCTAAATTATCCTTTGAAAAAGATAAGATTTGTGATGCTTGCCAAATAGGGAAGCAAACAAAAAGTTCATTTGCTTCCAAACATTTTGTTTTAACTTCCAAACCTCTCCAATTACTCTATATGGATATTTATGGTCCATCTAAGCTTTCAAGCTTAGGAGGAAAATACTATGTATATGTCATTGTAGTTGATTTCTCGAGATTCACTTGGGTTTTTTTCTAAGGGTAAAAGACGATATTTTTGAAGTCTTTTCAAGTTTTAAGAAGAAAATGCAAAATGAGAAAGAACTCACTATTATTGTAATTAAAAGTGATCATAGGGGTGAGTTTGAGAATGAGAACTTTTAGGTTTTATGTCATAAGTATAAGATTGAATATAATTTTTCATCTCCAAGAACCTCTCAACAAAATGGCGTTATTGAGAGTAAAAATAGGTTAGTTCAAGAACTAGCCCGTACTATGCTTAATGAAAATGATCTTACAAAATATTTTTGGGTGGAAGCCATTGCAACAGCTTGTTATTTTCTTAACCGAGTTTCCATTCGTCATACTCTAGAAAAGACTCCTTATGGCTATGGAATGGTAGAACTCCCAATGTAAGTTGCTTTGAAGTGTTTAGGTGCAAATGTTTTAGTTTGAACACAAATGAAAACTTACGTAAAATTTGACTCCAAGACGGATTATGGGATATTTTTAGGATATTCCATAATAGGTAAAGCATATAGAGTGTTCAACAAAAGGACATTAGTTGTGGAGGAATCCATGCATGTTACTTTCGATGAGACTATCCAACTGTCAAATCGTGTGGAGTTAATTGATGACCTAGAAAATGAAATAGAACCTCTTAATTTGAAAGAAAAAGATGATGAAACTTGAGAAAGCCCTCCTCAAAAGTCTCAATCTAAGTTTTTAGAAGAATCCCCTATTTACAATGATCATGATGATCCACCCAAATATTAGAGATATGCTAAAAGTCATCCTATAGATGATAAACTTAGTGATCCATCCTTAGGTGTTAAGACTATATCCTTTCATATGGAAGAAGTATTCGTAGAGCAACAATTATGTTTTGAAGTCCATGATAAACTTAATTATGTTTATAAGCTCAATAAAGTTTTTTTATGGATTAAAACAAGCTCCAAGAGCTTGGTACGAAAGATTGAGCAAATTTCTTAAGGAAAGAGATTTTATGATAGGGAAAATAGATTCAACCTTGTTCATTAAGCAGAATGATGATGATATGATTATTGTGCAAATTTATGTAGATGAAATTATCTTTGGTGTTACCAATAACTCATTTTGTAAAAAAAATTTCTCAATGAATGCAAAGTGAATTTAAAATGAGTATGATGGGAGAATTGAGATTTTTTTTTTAATTTACAAATTAGACAATCTCAAGAAAGAGTTTTCTTAAACCAAGAAAAGAATGTCAAAGAAGTCATAAAAAAGTTTGGTATGGACACATCCAAACCATCAAGTACTCCTATGAGCATAAATTAGATAAGAACGAAAATGGAAAAGATGTGGATATAAAGAAATATCAAGATATGATTGGTTCCCTATTATACTTAACGACAAGTAGACCTAATATTCTCTTTAGTGTGTGCTTATGTACGAGATTTCAAGCATCCCCTAAAGAGTCTCACTTAAATGGGTTAAAAAAATATTTAAATATCTAAGTGGAATTGCCGGCATAGGACTTTAGTATCCCAAAGGAACCTCTTGTTCAACTTAGTGGGATATACTGGCTCCAACTATGTGGGTAGTTTAGTTGATGAAAAAGCACAAGTGGAGCTTGTAAATTGCTTGGAGAATCATTGGTTTCATGATTCTCTAAGAAACGAAACTTGGTTGCCTTATCAACGGCCGAAAATAAATATATTGTAGTCAGAAGTTGATGTACTTAATTACTTTGGATGAAACAAACACTAGACGACTATGGTCAATTTTTTGAGAGAATCCCAATTAGTTGTGACACATTAGTGCCATAAATATCACCAAAAATCCTATTTAACATTCTCATACCAAGCGCATTGCAATTAGATATCATTTTATTCGAGATCATATCTCTAAGGGGGACGAATTCCTTAGTACCAAAAACAAACTGGCCGACATTTTTACTAAACCACTGAATGAAAAGATTTTTTATGGTATAAGAATTTGTTTAGGGTTGATATGTCCTGAAGAAAACTAAGCTACATTCATAAGGAATATTTTTCAAAACTTGAAGAAATATAAAGGATTCAGTTGCCCTTTCAAAGGACCTAGTGGACAAAATATATTACAGATTATGCTAAGTTTTCATTCCTTAAGAAATTGGTTGACCTTTTCCTTGGTCCAGTTGACCGTAAATTGAATAGATTACCCCCCCCCCCCCCCCCCCCTCTCCTCCTATTTTCAATTTAAAGGATTTGGTCGACCACCGATTAGTATTGGTCGACTACTGAGTTGATTTTAAAAACAATTTCGATCGACCAAAACCCTAAACCGAGCTATAATTTTCTCTCCTCTCCGGTGTTTTTTTTGTCTCTAGTCATTCCCATGCTCAAACTTCTCTCCCTCGAGCTCCTCAGCCCTCCTTTAAGTGTTTTTTCAGGTCTCTCTTCTTCTAACTCACCTCTCACACCGACACGACATCCAGCAATGACAACCCAAATTACTAAAAAATGAAAGGTTTCAATAGAATGAGGTTGTTCTTTTAGACCTCCTACTTCAATAGAATATCCTACTAGGATGGTTTTGGATGCTAATTACAAGAAATGGTTTGAGGAGGATTTCAAGAATAGACCGTTAATTCTTGCGAGAAAAAATCTCTTTTTTTGGTCTTCCTAGCTTAAATTTGAAAAAAAAAACATATAAGCTTTTGAGTTTGTATCACCTATTTTGTTTGGACAAACCATAATTTGAAAAAGCTATGCGATTATTTTATGAAAATTTGGCATGTTTTCCTCGTCCGTCAAAAGTGACAAGCTATGTATATGGAAATGAGCTTACTCTAATTGCTCATGATATTAATATGTTGTTGAATTTTAAGGAGGGAGATGGTGTATAGGATTATTACAATACCTCTAAGGATGCCGAATTCATCTGTCATCATGAAGAATTGGAGTTTCTTCAACGTATTCTTAAGAATACTGATATTGAAGTTTTTGTCAAGCCCGAGGCCAAAGATCTCAATGTACGAGCCTATGTTATTCACCACACCCTTACATATAATTTATTGCTGAGATATGGTCATCAGGACCACATAAGTTGTATGGACCTCTATGTGCTTGAAAGAATTTACAATAGGATTCAGTTCAATGTTAGGCATATCATTCTTCATCATATGATAGAGGCTACCAGTAGCACTTCCAAATCTCTGTATTCAACCTTCTACTGAAAAATCATTTTTGATCAAGTGGTATTTCAATTCCTCACTCTAAGTCATCCTTATAAGTTCGTAGTGTTGATATACACATGATTCATTCCTTCGCTCGGATAGGTTTTGTGCATAATGATGAGGGACAATGGGGTGTTAAATTGTCTTGAGGTGCATCTACTTCTCAACACAACATGACATTCTCGCTAATGTTGAAGACGTTCCTATGCCTGATCTTCCCTCCTTATCACTTCCTGCTCCTTCAGCCCTAACATCTTCTTCCGGCGGTGCTTCTCGACATGAAGAAAAGATTGACATGCTAACAACTTACCTCGTGTCCTTTCAAGCTAAGTGTCATTCGAGATTTGACACCTTGGAGAGGCATTTTGAAAAGTTTACTAAGGCTCAATGGTCTAACATGTTCACATAGTCAAATTTGTCTTATGTTACACATCTTGATATTCTTCTTTCATCTGATGTTGCTCCTTCTCCTAATGCTTAGCTTTAGCACATTTTAGTTGTTTTGAGACACTTTTTGTACTTTGAGTTGGTTTAATCACTTTCTATTGGTTGTTGAACATTTGAGACACATTTTGTACTTAATTTGTTATGTTGTTGTTTCCTTTGTTGAATGTCTTTATTTTTTCGTTATATTTATCTCTCTAAATATCTATTGTTGAGACATATATGTTTGGATTTCTGCTGTCTTTTGGATATTATTGAACATATTTCTGTTGCATTTTTTTTATAATGCCAAAGGGGGAGAGATTAAAACAAGAGAAACTCTGGCAAAAATTTCATATTTTTTAACCAAAAAAGAGAAAGAAACTTTGATATACAAAGAGAGAGAATAAAAAAATATGCACATACTTAGGGGGAGATATAAAAATCTTAGAATATATTGTCATCATCAAAAAGGAGGAAATTGTTAGCTTAATAGGTATTAAGCTTAGTTATTTTGATGATGCGTAGTTAAATTATCTTTAAGTTGTTTATGAATTATAAATATGATTTCAAATAAATATATTATTGGTCTTCATTGAAAGTACCCTCTAAAATGGGTATTCAAATGTACTAACATGTTTGTTGAAGTCCTTGAAGTTAATGTCTTAATTTTTGAGACGCATAAATTTTAATTGAAGCAAAACACGAAGGGCAGTCAACTAAGGCATTGAGGCGGTTGACCAAAAATCTTATAGATTGCTCAAAAATTTTGAAGTGGTGAATACGATCGACCAGTATTGTAATACCCTGGCTTTTCATAACGGGATTTAATAAGGATAATTGGAAAGTAATTGGGGGGTAATCGGATTAATTAGATAATTATCAGGGTATTGCCAAGGACGTAATCGGTAGATTATGATTTAGAAAATTTATTGGATGGTAATTAGGATTAAAATGTAAGGATAATTAATGAGGCGATTAAAGTGGGAGAAGAGAAGGGCTTAACCGGTTCGGCTGAACCGGTTCATGATGAAGGGTGGTTTGGTCTGGAAACCAAAGGAAAGGGGTAGATCGATTGTAATACCCCGTTATTTTCCCCGTCTTTACTAATATTATGAATTTTGTAAAAATAAATATGTTATATTACAGGACGACAATTATCAAAATTATATCACATAAATGATTGGGAATTAGTTGGGTGTAATTTGGATATAAAGATTGAAGTAAAAATAGTGTATGTTGGAGTGTGGGACGCATCAGGACGCAAACCAGTATCCAGCTTCATCTTTTGTGACTTTCGGATGAGACCCGAATTCATGCGGACGCAGGCGAACGACTGCGGACGCGCAAGAAATGAATCTGTCCGAATTCTAGGATATTTGCGAACGATCGTGGACGATTGCAGACGCGGGCAGAATGCATCCAAATTGAATCTGTCCAATTCCTGGAGACTTTTGGATGAGTGCGGATGCCACATACGGACGCCATGTTGCGTCCGAAAGTCGTACTCGAACGAAATTAAGGGAGATTAGGATGCCAATTCTCGTCCCAATTCGCTGTACTAGCAGCAACAATGGACTTTCAGACGAATGTGGACATAATGCGGACGCTGCGGATGCCAACTCGCATCCGAAACTTTCCAGAATTGCGTATAATTAGGGATCTCGACAAATGAAATTTGGTCTTCTTCACATTTAACTCAAACCCATGCGTCCTGGAGACACGCTCGAAGACAAGGAGCATGTTTCTGCACCTTTTCCTTCCTTTTTGTCCAAGTATGATTAATCTAAGTCTTCCTCTCTTCCTTTTTTATAAAGAAACTTCTCTTCCTGCGTAAAGGAGAGGTTCTCAGCAAGGGGAGATTTCTATGGAGCTGCAGGGATTTTGTTGTGTTGTCTGTGAGTGTTAGATTCTTCTATTAGGTAAGAAATTGAGTAGAGTCTTGGCAAATGGAAGCTCTACCCACGAGTAGAGTTATGCTTGTTTCTTTATTGAATTCTTTACATGTTTTCCTTGCTTGAATTCCATAATTGTGTTGCTTGGTTTGATTATTTCCTTGTGTATTTGATACATAGAATTGTGAAGGAGTTCATGATAGAATATGCCTAATGAAGATAAAGAAATGTAGTAGATTGATTGATTTAATTGTTCGCTATCTTAATAACTTTTGACTACTCTTGGTTGATTTTGAGATTCTAATTCTTGAAGCAATGTTTGGTTTCACTTAGTTCTTGAATATGTTTGTAATCTATATTGAATTGTCAATCGATTATAGCTTAGTTGTTAAATGCTTAGTTGTTTGATTCCTATAGTTGTTGTGTTTTTTGTTTTCCTATATGCAGTAAATCCTCGGTAAGTAGTGGTTAAATTCACATTGTGAAATCATATTAGTTTTCTATGGAATGACGAAACATGTATATTCATTTTAATTAGCTATCCTATCTTGTTAAATTACTGTCAAAATTATAAAGCATGATATCGATTTAAATTACTGTCAAGATTGTTAGCTAATATCGAAGTTATAAGGCATGAATGTCTGTTTTATTTGCTATGATTCATTGATTTCATTTTGTTAGTTTCTAGTAGAGTCTAAAGCAAATTACACATTGTTATTTCGCTGTTATATGTCGTATTCACTGTCTATATAGATAAAGCATGTATGTCCATTCCATTTCGCTGTTATAATCCGTATGCACTATCAAATTATAAGGCACATATCTTCTTTTAATTTACTATCACATTCTGGATTTGCTGTCAAGGTATAAAACATGTATGCACATATTATTTCACTATCATGTTTCGTAATTTACTATCAAATTGTTAAGCATGTTGCACGTTTTAGTTCGCTATTAAATTTTATTATTTTATTGTCAAATCATAAATTAATGCCGCACGTTTTGATTGCTATTACTCATCGTTATTTCCAGCTTTAAGTCGAGCATGTTAAACTGTTATATGTCATTATTAACTCGCTATTATACGCTATTATGTTATGTCAAAAAGTTCAACATGTTAGCGCATTTTATTTACTGTATTTTTGCTGTTGTTCCGTAGTTAATTTTCGTCAATTTCGAAGTATGTTAGCATGGTTTATTCGCTGTTATATTTTATGATATTTCGTCGAATTCTAAAGCATGTTAACCGTCTTATTTGTTATTACTTGTTATTATTTCTAGTTTTAATTCAAAGCATGATAACTGTTTTTATGTCGTTATTAGTTTGCTGTTGTACGCTGTTAATTTATATCAAATTTCGAAGCATGTTAGTCGTATTATTCATTGTTAGACTTGTTGTTCTCTTATTGTTAGTTTCCGTAGACTCCGATGTTCGTTAGCATGTTTGTTGGCTGTTCTATTCAACGTACACATTATTATTTCTTGCTAGTATGAATTGCATTAATTCGCTGTTTGTTAGTTGTTGTAATTCTGTGATTTACTCCCGTAGCTTATTCCATTGTTATTCTGGGATGTTTGGTCATATAGACTTGTGAATTCGTTGATTGGAGGATATTATTCATAGTTGTATTTCCCGTATCGCATTGACATGCATCATGATAATAGACATTACAGGAAATACCACAAAAAATGTTGGTATCCATGTGTGAGAAGAAAATGAAGAAAAGAAAAGAAAGTAAGGGAATTCGAGGCTAGGGACATGGTTCGGATCTAACTGGTAGACTCGAAACCTTTTACCCTTCCCTCCTTGGGTCGTGCGAGCCTATCTACTCTAGGGTGTTAGATGCCGAATACCCACCATTCCCTACCAGGGTCCTCCAATCTCCCAACTCGATCTACGAGTTTATGTTATATGTTACCATGAGTAAAGAACAGTTGGGGCGGATCCCATCATGACATAATGAGTTAGAGACATTCATATTGTATATCTCAATTCCTTACTAAGCCCTTGGGCTTACAGTTTGCTTGTGGTGTAGGTGATCATGTTATTGCAATTAATCCAAAGAGGAGTGGTTGATGAAGGATTTGCGCGGGCGAGCGTTGTGGTTGGCTAGGCTAAAAACATAAAGAAAAAAATGGTTTTATAAATATAAATGTACTCAGTTGCTTTTATTCCGCAATTAGTTTAATTGAGCTTCTACTATGTTTTAGAAAAATGATTTATACTCATAGATTTCCATGGTTTAAATAATGAATATAAGATAAATGATTTAACTGTTCATTTTTTAGAAGAAAACTTTGATTTTTAATATAAACATAAAGTTTTAAATTTATCGCATTTTTAAAGATAAAGAAAAGAAAATGAGTCCTTACATTGATTGGCCCGTGGCCAATCTAAAGAGAAAGAGAGAAACTGAGAGAGGGAGAAGGTGACCGAGAGTGATAGAGCGATCAAGAGAGAGTGTGAGGGAGCTCAGCGTTTTGGATGGCTTCCATGAAGTGATGCGACTCTGTCCGTCGTGCATGTTGGTGTCGGTGCCGACGACGCGAGGATGACGAACCACAAGATGGCTAGGGCATGGGTTTTTTTGGACCAAACGAATCGCGAATTGGAGCTCCCCCTGGCTGCATTTTCTAGCTTCGGGTCTAGGGAAGTCATTCATTTCTATCCTTGCTTTCAATTGTGGATGATTCGGCTTTTGGTAGAGGCGATTTGCAGGGACAAATTGACGAAGGACAGGGGTCAGCTGTGAAGGGCTGAACCGGTTCAACTTGTGAACGGGTTCATGCTGGCTTGTTGGTCTGGTTTAGCTGAAAGGAGAAAAGGGTTGGGTGAAAAAAGAATGGCCAGACCATTTTCTGAAGTAGAGTAAGAGAGAGCGAGAATAAGGGAGATTCGGGAGAAAGATGAGAGAAGGAGACGATGAGGGAGAACTGAGTGTCAGGATATCACCGAGAAATCAGCATCCATCTTGAAATCATGGGATAACGTATTTCATCCCTATTAACCCTTGTCATTTGTGTATAAATGCGGGAGATAGTGTTACCGTTGGCTGGCGATTCCTCTGTGAAATGAGTGTGAGTAAGCGATTGAGGAATGTGGGCTCGGGTGAAGTGTGAGCTGAAGACTGAGAAGGAATTGAGAGGAAGTGGTGGTAGTGAACACTCTCTGGTGATGGATGATCGGGTGTGCCTCTAGAGATGCTGTTTCCTGCTCTTGGTTGTTCTTTGAGTAAGGGCTTCCTTCACCTTAGTTATGGGATTTTATTGCTTGCTATGTGTTAGGGATCAGTGTGACCCGGATTCTAATTGGGCCAGGCCAGTTTGGCCCACATTGGAGGTTTCCTAATTCCTATAGGATTAGGGTTTCCAATTCCAGTATGACTAGGGTTTCCTTTATTGCTATAAATATATGCTTGAGCCGCAAAGCTCATTGTATCGATTTCTATAGTGATTTCTCCTCTGCCCATGGTTTTTTCCCGTCTTGGGTTTTCCACATAAATTCGGTGTCCAGTATTTTCTCTTTATCTTTTCCAAATCTCGTTCGTTATTTCAACGTTATTTTCAACACTATGAAATGTATTTTGTCACTCACTGTTAGTAATTATTGTTATGGCTATTTATAGTTTATTGATGTGCTGGATATTGTTCTGTAATTATATTCGATTGATTGATTTTATGGGAATAATTGTGGAAGATAAGCTGGTGAAGGATTATGGTCATTGGGATTTCTGCTATGTGAATGGGTTACGAATGGGTTAAAGTCCACTACTATTGTTTGTTACTTGTTCATTATGGCCAAGATAAAATTGGTAAAACTCTGTTATTGATATACTCTCTGAAATGAAGAGTACTCTATTGTTGGAATTCGTTGGTATACTGGAATTTATTACTACTTTTGGTTTTGTGAAGAAAATATGGTAGACAATAACTGAAGGAGAAAAGTGATGCTATTGAATTTAGTCTTTTGATTTGGTTTTTGCTGTGTATGCAATTCTGTTATGCTTGGTAATTATGGCAAGAATATATATATCGGATGAACAACTTGTTATTGGAATTGTTGTCTGGTCATTTCTTAGAATTGGTTAGGTTAAGGAGACTTGCCTCTGTTATACTGCTTGATAAAATCATGATTGAGGATAATTCTTGGTGATTTGGTTTAATTCTATTTTTTTGATAAATATATAGAGGATGGTGTTCTGATTGGATGATTTTGGTGGAGGGCTTTATGCTCGGCTGTTGGATTATTTTGGGTATTTGTATGTGATATACGAAAATAATAAATAATGAAATGAAGACAATAATCGAAGGAAAATATGAAAGTGAAGGTTCTGGAAATTAGGGTTACTCTTTTAATTGGCTATAAAATTAATAAAGATAATTTAATGGAAACCGTTAAGTAACATTTGAATTATTAAATAATAAATGGGGAATAACGATATCAAAGTTGAGTTTCATAATTGGTAAAAATATTAATAAATAAATGTTAATTATTTTGAAGGTATTAACGGGAGAAGAATTGTAATGGCCGAAAATTTTATTAGACGTGCATGCTAAATTTATTTTGGGAAACCCTTTATATTGTTGATAATATTATGATATAAGTAGTTATGAATGAGGGATTTTATTTCAAAAATTAAAGTTTTGTATTTTAGGATAAATGTTAGTGTTATAATTTGCAATTTCATTGTGGAGATTTTATAATCGAGTAAGGATATTTTTGGAAGTAAGTAGGTACTATTGTGTTTTAATTTGGGTGACAATTTAAGAGATCTTGTGGATTATTTATGTGATAGAAAGCAAAAAAATATATATTAAAGGAATGATGTGGATTATTTTTGAGGAAGGAAAAATGAGAAGCTATGGAGTAGGTACAAATTTGGCTGGGGAAGGAAGGAATAGGAAGAGGATTATATGGGAATGAATGCTCTGAAACTTGGATGGACAGCGTGAGCAGGAGATGAACTCGTGAGAGGCGAGAGATGGACCAACGCGAGCAGGAGGCGGACCCATGTGACTGCGAGGAGAATCGGGTTGTAATGACCCAGATTTCTCTTTATCTTTAAAGTACGTTAATTTTAAAGTTTTTGGTAACCAGCTAAAACCTTTATTAAGAATCCCTTCAATTAAAAATCAGAATATTTTTTTAAAAAAATCCGATCGTTCCTTAAAACTTATTCTCAACATTCATTAAATAGTGGAAAACTATAATTAAGAAATCAGCAGAAACGTAACTGGAAATAAATCTTTCTCAAAGCATAAAGGAAACAGAAATGAGAATATTACTTAAAACATTCATTAAAGTTCAAGGTTAAAAGCGTAACCTGCTGAATGCTAAAAATAAGGGTTGGAGCAATGGTTAGTGTCTAGCAAAACATGTTTGTCATTAAACCCTTACAAAATATATAATTTCTTCTTCCCTTGAGCCATACGTCTACTCAGGTCGCGTTTTCTCCGGATACTCCACAGGCTCCACGGGTAAGGCCTTCTCTACTCCTGGTACGATCATCTCATTACCTACACCACAAGCAAGGACGTGAGCCTAAAAGCCCAGTAAGAAAATGAGGTTTATGCATTATGCTTATGTCTCTCTTTAATTCTTTTTGGGATGGGTACCACCCCAAACCAATTTTTTCTTATGTTCTTTTGTTCCTTTACTCGTACTTCGAGCGGGAGATTGGAGGACCCTTGTGCGATGGTATAGCCGTGGTCAGCTTCTAACCTCCTGTGGGTAGCTAGTCTCGTTCCTAACGAGGGAGGGGCTTGTAACAACCCAATTTTTCGTAAATTCTTTAAAATGCGAGGAAATTTGAAATTTCTTCTTGAAACCAGTCTGAGGGCGCCTAAACCAGACCACTACCAACCGTTCTTTAAACTCGATATGAAAATCTCATTAATAAAACTATGCGGAAGCGTTATGAAATCATTTGTTTAAAACGTTGCGGGAGCGTAATTAAATAGTTTTAACGAAGGAATACTAAACAATTGAAATACTGCTTTTAATAAGTAAAACTGACAGTTAAGTACAATTTGAAAAAATTAATTTAATTACGTTACTTCTTTTTTACCCTCGTTATGCCTGACCAGCCACGAACACCCTCGCATGTGCAAATCTATCATCCCTGTTTCAATATTTGTTTGTTCTTCTTTTCTTTTCGCTACTCTTTCTCTACTCCTAGTCTGTGCATTGGTTTCACATACAATTATCTACATCTATACCACAAGCAACTGTAAGCCCAAAAGCTTAGTAAGGAAAAAGGGTTTAATGTGGTTATGAAATGCCTCTCTTTAGTCCTTTTCGTTAAGCCATTTGTTCATTCATTACGCTACATTAACTATTCGTTCATTTCTCTGTCAAGCGAGCCTCTTGTGTGCACACTAGCTGCCAGACTACGAACTAGCTTCCTGTGTGCATACTAGCTGCCAGACTACGATCTAGTCTCCTGGGTGCATACTAGCTGCCAGACTACTTAGTAGTCTCTTGTGTGCATACTAGCTGCCAGACTAGACCCGACTACCTATTTATTGTATCATCCATTTTTAACATTTTCTTCACTCAATGCATGTGTGCTCCCTATTCATTTCTATTACCATGATGCATGACCATACATTCTCAACCTAACATGATGCATGATACTTCATAACATAACATTAACATAAATTGAAGAGCGCATATAAATAATTAAAAGCACCGTAATTGAAAGCGCATATAAAGAATAGCAATAATTGAGGGCACACATTAGAGAACAATTATAATTAAAAGCGCATAATGGGAAACAAGTAAAATATTGAATTGAACAGCGACTGAGTACAAGTACGATGAACATGCAAGTAATTTATTTAAACTATCATGCTTAACAAATAATTACATTTATCATGCTAATTAGATATCCTAATTAACTATCATGCTCACTTCAAGTTACGAGTATTAATCTAGTTGGTTATCCTAATTAATTTACATGCTCAAGGATTAATTATATTTATTATTCTAATTAGATATCTTAGTTAACTTCCTAGTCCATTTACATGCTTCCTACATTTAGTATTCTAGGTGATTATTCTGATTAGATATCTTGGTGAGTTACATGCTCAAGACAATTCCAACTATTAAACCAGTTAGTTATTCTAACTAATTATATGCTAATTATATGACATATCTAATTAATTGACATGCGAATATTATTCTAGTTAGTGACCTTAGTTCATTTCATGCTTAAGAAAGAATAATGATTGAACATGCATTTATTATAATTTCCTAAACCTGTTTTTAATGGTTTACTGAATTAAGCATGTATAGCTAATCAATTAAACATGCTTTTATTATAGTTAATTACAGGCTATTCTTGTTAGTTTAGTAAACTATTACCATTTGCATGTTATTGTAATTAATTGACTAAGCATGCTAATCTTAGTTAATTAACATGTCCATAAGTTATTATTCTAATCATTTACATGCTCAATTGAAGTACGATTAAATTATCTACCATTATTATCTAAAAGTGATCTACCGTTGTTATCTAAATCCATTAACATTTTGATTGTAGTTAATTATTGTAGTTGGTTCATAAACATGCGAACTAGTTAAGTCACTCTAGTTAATTACATGTTAATGTTATTCTCCTTGGTTAACATGCTTAACTAAATGATTAACAATTAACTAATTTGATTGGAAATAAACAGGCTGGCTTTAGGAAGTAATGGCGAACCAGTGACAGAACAACACCAACAGCATAAATGAAGGAATTATAACACTTAAGATTTACACTAAGCATCATTTAAAATAGACACTAAGCATTCCCCCTTTCACACTTTAACCTTTTATCTCCCTTAAATATTACCAACAGTAACGTTGATCAACAGAGTAATTAAATCACATAACAAATGATAGAACATAATAAAATCAATAAAGAAAACCAACAGGAATAAGAGCTACCAAGGAATTACTACAAAGCACTCACAAACATACACTATCATCAACACAAGAAATATATATACCGCAAGTAAATCAACAAGCAAAAGTCATCCAGGGAACTATTATCTAAAATCAACAAGCAACAAGCATTATCCTTATCAACCTATTTAGCTAACAAGTATAAGGAAATTTACAGTGAACTCAACATAACTCACACACACAACTTGCGGTGTAGGGCCTCCAAATGGCCAAAATACCCCTAATTCCTTCCCTAAATTGATGAACTAAAGCAGGGATAGCTCTCCACTCATGGCTCCAAGCTCACAACAACTCACTTCACAACTCCCACCTCACTCACTCACGTTCACACACTTAGCTCACCCACTAGCTAACCCACTCATTCATTCAATCTGAAACTCACTCCTTGGAACTCTCAACTCACACACACACATAGGTAGAGAAACTCTCGCAAGGGAGGAGAGCTCATCGCAGGAAGGAAGAAATGCATAATGAAGGGAGAGAGGAGGCTATTACTTGGAAGAAGAGGGAGACACAATGATGGCTTCAAGCAAGGGGAGGCTAGCTACGACATATAGAGGGAAATTTTTCATCGCCTGGGGTGGGGGAGCGTCATTCCTTGTCGGGAAATTGGGAAACTCAATAGATTTTTATCATTTTGATCGTATTTTAATCGTAGGTCTAGGTTATTTTGGACGAGTGCAGACGCATTGGTCTCGTCCGCATTCGTCTATAAGGCTAAATTCTCTCAGGCTAAATCGCGATCTCGGACAAGGAATGGAATCCTTGTCCTGGTCTGTACCGTCCAAAATTGGTATTCAGACGCGTTTTGGCGTTCGCAAAAGGCGTCTACACGCATTCTAAACTGTCCATAAATTGGACAGAGGTAAATCAGATGAGGCCTCTACTCGTCCGCGTTTGTCCACATAGCTTCCAAAAGTGCCCAGGATTAGAACAAAGGCAAATCGAACGCAGCTAGTCCACGTCTGCAGTCGTCCGGATGCGTCCAAAAGTCCCTAGATTTGTACAGATTTGATGCGGATGAAGCAACTCGTGTCCGCATCATCCGGGACCCCGTCCGCAACCGAACGACACGGTGCACTCAGGACGTAGAATCACATCTTGAGTCTCATCCAAATCCTTCAGTGTGTGTGCAATGTATTTGCAGACAATACATCTCGTTCGCAGGAGTCCGAAAATGCCCTGGATAGGATTTCCTTACGTTTTCTTCACTTAATTCCTATTCCATAACATCTTCCCCGTAAATACACGTCATAAAATGACACGCATAAATACGCAATGTAATATCCTCCAACGACTGACATTCAATTACATCGCGTATATGGGGAAAATGTTGCTAGAAATACCCTTAGACTTAACGTTCAGAAACGTCCTTGGTAATACCCTGATAGTCGTCCACTTAAAAAGTCAGGGTGTAACAGGGCTAACCTAGCTACCAAGCTAGATCCACACTACCCATCCGCCTCTATCTCCCTTTTCTTTTCTTTCATTGTCTTAACATCTTCCCTCACTCAATTCATGTGAGTACAAGTCCAAGAGGGCACCCCTTAATTTGTTTCTATTAGCATGTGTATGAGGACATAACGATTAAATAATGCATACATGGAAGGTAAATGACAATAATCTAAAAGGATGACAGTCAATAATTAAATGTCAGAATTTAAGACACATCACGAGAACGAAAGCATACTAAAATAATTATAGAACAACTATAAAAGAACATATAAATACAGCGAACAGAGCATGCTATTAAGCAAAGATAATAATTCAAGCAGGCATTAATGATTGCACATCACATGCGTGGACAGTAATTTAGACAATATAAGGCAAAATAACATAAACAAATAGCAGCGTATGATGGACGTAATAGATCAAAAGAACATGCTTTTAACGATGCATTAAAACAGTAGTGTATAATGAACAAAATAGAACAACTGATTCATGCTTTTAAATGATGACTAAACAACATCGTATAGCGAACAAAATAGAACACAGAACATGCTTCGACAATATATAGCAGCGTACAATCAGCGAGATTGAACTATAGAACATGCTTCGACAATATGTAGCAGCGTACAATAACGAAATAGAACACAGAACATACTTCGACAATATGTAGCAGCGTACAATAACAAAATAGAACACCGAACATACTTCGACAATATATAGTAGCGTACAATAACGGAATAGAACACCGAACATACTTTGACAATATATAGCAGCGTACAATGATGAAATAGAGCAACGAAACGTGCTTCTACAACGAAGGGTACATCGAGTTATTTGATTAAGCATGCATTGGAAATATGCTCAAGAATTAATCAACCTAAACATGTCGAATAAGCCATTCATGGGAACCTATTTAACGAATAACAATTGAAGACTTGCTTTGTAGTATGATATGGAAAGAAACGTGCTAAATAAATTGATACTATCAAGACAAAGATGTTTATATCTCCTAACCAGAACCAAGAGTTAACAACATTTATAATTTTTAAGTCGACTATCTAGCAAATAATATGAGGAGCAAAAACAGAGGTAGACATGCTCAATAAAATTGTACGATAGAAAAGTGCTAAATAAGTTGATGCTAATTAAAACAAGGAAGTTTATATCTCCTAACCAAAACTAAGAAACAACAACATTTATAAGTTACATCTACTCGCTATTAGTAATATGAGAAGCAAAATAGAGTTAATATTCTAAAAATCTGCTAACAATTCATGCATGTGTATCATTCCCTTTAGACAGTTTTGGTTCATCAGTTCAAGTTATAAGTCTATACTATAGCAGTTCGTTGTCAATTTTCCATCGCCTAAGTCATATAGAAGTCATTGCAGTAAAAGAAATTACATTAACGAAGTTCACAGAGGTTGTAACACCCCAACTTTTTATATCAGGGTATTACCAAGGACGTAGTCGGAGTGTTAAGTCAAGGGAGTATTTTCGGTAATGTTTTCCCCATTTACGCGATGTAATTAGATGATGGAGTGATTAGGACATTATGTTGCGTATTTATACGTGTCATTTTGTGACGTGTATTTATGGGGTAAGTGTTATGGGATGAGAGCTAAGTAGGGAAAAAGGTGAGGAAAGGCTATTCTGTGCGTTTTCGGACACTTGCAGATGAGTTATATCGTCCACAAGTGCATTGCGTGGCATCCCCAATGCTTGGGACACACAAGGATGGGAATTTGCGTCCTAATGTGTCTGGAAGTCGACTTCTGGATGCATGCGGATGACTTGCAGACGAGATGTGTCATCCGCAAGTGCATTGCACATCACCCTTAGCCTTAGGACGACTCAGGATGCGATTTCGCATCATGACTTCCCCTGCATTGTGGAGTTGCGGACGCGCCTGGACGAATGTGAATGCGGATGGTTGCATCTAAATTGAATATGTCCTAATCCTGGACAGTTCCAAATGAGTCTGGACGAATGCGGACGTGGGGAGACCTCATCCGATTTAAATCTGTCCAATTTGTGGACAGATTCGGACACGTGTGTCTGCCAAAACGCGTCCGAAAGTCGTCTGTGGATGGTACGGATGAGGATGGGGACGCCATTTCTCTTCCATGGCCACGATTTAGCCTTAGGAATTTTACTCATGCAGACGAATGCGGACGAGACCTGTGCGTCCGCACTTGTTCGAAATAGCCCAGATCTGCGATAAATTAGGGCTTAAATTACTAGGACGTTGTCGTTTAGCCATTAATTGGAGACAGAAAAAGACCCTCCCCCACCCTTGCCTACCGAGTCATCCCCTCCAGCATAGGAGCCGCCCTCCCCCTGCCCAGTCACCTCCTCTCTACCGTCCTAGGCATACGTTTTGTCTCCTCCCTCACAAGGTATAGATTCGATTTAGCCATTCTCCTTTTCTATTTTCTTCAGTTGCATTTTTCTTCTGCGAGAGAGGAGAGATCCTGTGGGAGAGTGAGTTCTGAAGAGAGGAGAACTCCGTGTGAGAAAGCTTCTGAGTGAGAGAAATTGTGGGGTAGCTATTGGGGTTTAAGTGTGGTATGTCTATGAGGCTGAAGCTCAAGCTGCTGTGAGCTAGGAGCTGCATCCTAGAGCTAAGGAGTGGACTGGAATTGTTGTCCCTGTTGATCTTCGTCATAGAGGGTAAGGAATTGGGTGTATTTGGCCGTCAAAGCCCTACCCACAAGTAGTGTGCGTGAGTTGAGTTATTCTTGGTTAATTTCTGCTGTTAGTTTCTAGTACTGGTTGACTTTACTGATGTTAGTTTCCTGTAATTTATTTACTGCAAATATGGGAATGAAAATGCTTAGAGTGCTTAGGGAAATGAAATGGTTAGACATGATGAATGTTTACTGAAGGTTTTAGGAATGATGAACTACTTGCTCTGATATTCTGCTGTAATTAGTTTATAGTCTTACTTGCTGTAATACTTTGTTGTATTTAGTTTAATTATCCCTGTGTTAATTATAAACTGTCATTTCCTTCGTTCAATGCATATATGTTGTTCTGTTATATATAGTTGAGTCTGTTGCTAATTAAATAGAATCTAGAGTATGTTAATCACTTTGAACTTGTATCAATATTAGTGATAATGAACTTCTAGAGCATGTTAATTAATTTATCATAGTTTAACTAATCAATTAATTAATTTAAGCATGCGAACTAATTAGTTAATGTAATACCCCAATTTTTGTAAACAGAATTAATTAAGGATAATCAAGATTTATTTGATAAGAAAATTGATTGGAGGAAATATTTGGATAACAATCAAGGATTTATTTAATGAGAAATTAATTGGGGGTATAATTAGATTATTCGGAGAAATTTTATTATGGAATATATTATCATAAAAATAAGTTTAGAAAAATAATTGTTGGAATATA
The DNA here is from genome assembly GCA_022433065.1 of Begonia loranthoides. NCBI lineage: Eukaryota > Viridiplantae > Streptophyta > Magnoliopsida > Cucurbitales > Begoniaceae > Begonia > Begonia loranthoides. The sequence continues at coordinate 25,957,105 of CM039478.1, forward strand.
ATTATATCAATTATTGGATAATTATTTTGGAAGCCGAATTGAAGAATTTTAATTAGACTGATAATTATTATCATGAAATATTCGGAAAAAAGGAAATAAGAATTTGAGGTGAAAATAATTAAATGAAGAATTTAATTATTTAAAAGAGAGTGAAATGAGGAATTAATTAAATGGAATTAGAAGAAATTAAAATAAAGGAAAGAGATTTTTTAGAATTAAAGATTAAAGAATTAAAGTGGGATTAAAGGGGGATCGGTTTGGTTTATGTGGGGGATTGATTGTTAAATTAAGTTTTATTTTAAACTTAATTGAAGAAATTTGAAGGAGATGAGAAAAGAAGGGGGAGGGAGATCGAGAGAAACGATGAGAGGGAGTGAGCGATCGCGGGAGGTGAGACGACGATGAGCAGAAGGCAACGGTGTGAGGGAGATGCCGATGATGGCTGCGGGCGGTGTTCAGCTCGGGTGAGCGTTGTCCAGCAGCGACGAACAACGTGGGTTCGTTCGGTGGAACGCTAGGGCATGGCTCGAGATCGGGTGTCCTGCCGGCGATGATTTCCGACTTCGGGCGATGTAAGTCCAGTTGATCTTCCTCCTCCTTTGTGTTCTATTGTTCGGGTGTTGGCATGGGTTGTTTGTAGGGGACGAATCGGCTAGACAGTTGCAGTGGCTTCGGGTCGCTGACATCATTTTGGGCATCGGTCCGGGTCTATGCTTTCCAAATTGGACCGGCTTTTCCTCCTCTTGAAACAATAGCTGCTTTCCATGTGGTGATGAAGCATTGGACCTCCCTCCTTGAGTTATGTAATTGTCTAGCCTTCTCTGCCTATATAGTTTCGACAGTGCTTGGATACAGAAGGAGGGGGCAGTGTGCTGGGGAGAAATGAAATGGTAATGTCTGGAGCTGTGGACCGAAGTTGTGAAGGGTGCGGAAGTGCTGTGAGAAGGTGGAGTTGCTGCTTGCTTCAGGTAAAACCAATACCTTCCCTGTTTAATGGAATTTGTACTCACCTCCGATTCTGCATGTTTGTTGTTGAACAATGGTGATGGGTTAAGTTTTATTTAGAGAGAGATCTACCCGATTGTAAATTGTTGTTTGGTTGTGATCAGTGATGGTTGGATAATAAGCTACTGTTAGTGTTGATAATATGTTGGATTGATCAGATTAATGTATGTTGTTTGTTTTGAATGGTTTATCTACTGGCTTCCTTCATTGATTCAAAGGATGAATAAATATGCTCTGCTTATCGTTGTTTGGATAGCTGTGAATATCTATGCTCTACAAATACTGCCGTTGAATAACTATCATTGTTTAGATTTCATTCTATTATTTTGATAAGTGATCTAAATGATGTTTGAATTGTAAATTTTGCTAAGTGGATGAATGAAGATAAGGACTATGCTTTTAGTAACGGGAAACGTTAATGTGATTAAAATTGGTTTGGTTGCCAGTAATGAACCATTAATCTATTGTGTTGTTATGTATTGCTAAAGGGATTACTGGTCATGTTCGAATAATAATGTTGTGGGAATATACATTGTGGTCATATATTTTGTGGGTTTAGATTCGGATTATTAATTGGAAAAGAATACATTATGTAATTTGGATTAAGCCGTCACACGTTTGGTTTGATTGATAGATGTTGGGGTTTCATGCCTTGTTGGGATATTAATATTGGGCGTGATTTTGGGTAATAAAGTTAAATAAATTCTTTGTTGGTTCCAATGGATTTTCATTAAAAGGTAATGAATTGTATTATGAAATAAATTCTCTTTATTATTAGGTCACATTGATGGAATGAGCAACTATAAATAATTATTGCTATTTTCGTTGCACATGTTAAGTTACTTAAATGGTTATTGCAAGGTTGTTAAGTAACTAAGTTGACTAATGAGAGTTATTAAGCGTTAAGGTTTATGGAAATTTAGTGATTGTTATTAATTAATAAATATTGGTTAAATTGGATAGTTGTGAATTAAGGGAAAAAAATATAAATTAAGGTTATTCGTTTATTGACCATGAAATTAATGACGATAAATTTATAGAAATTCGTTAAGCGACAATTTAATTATTAAATAATAAATAAGGAATAATGATAGCAAAGTTAAGATTTATGATTGATAACAATATTAATAAATAAATGGTAATTATTTTGAAGGTATTAACGGGAAAAGAATAGAGTGCTAAACGCGCCACGAACGCCAGGTAAGTGATACACATGTGCTTTGGTTCTTAGGGCCCTACATCGCAAGAATAGAAGATGCATGTTTCGGTGCTTACAGTTTTAAATAGCATGTTTCGGTGTTTACAGTTTTAAATAGCATGTTTCGATGTTTACAGTTTTAAATAGCACGTTTCATTGTTTATAGTTTTATAAGCATGTTCTATGAATTGTATGTTGGTTGTGCTATTAAATTCTTCTAGTAGAGAATATATGCATCCACGAGCATCATGCATCATGGTTTTCAAAATGATACGAAAATGAGTTTTTTAAGCATGGTTTTGTAAAGAAAATGGAATCGAATATTAAATGGTTAAATAATAAAGTAAAGTAAAGAAAAAGATAAAGGCTTGGGCGGATTGTTCCCCTATGGTTAAATAATAAAGTAAAGTAAACAAAAAGATAAAGGCTTGGGCAGATTGTTCCCCCATGGTTAGAGGTTTAGTTGATGCGCTCCCTATAGTTTAAGGCTTTGGCACGTAACCCATAAATAGAGGCTTGGTGGACATGGTCCCCATGGTTAGAGGCTTTGGGTGGATTAGTCCCCCAATGGTTGGGTTATGTTTCCAATGGTAACCAGTTAAGACTTTGGCATGTACCTCATAAATAGAGGCTTGGTGGACATTGTCCCCATGGTTAGAGGCTTTGGGTGAATTTGTCCCCCAATGGTTGAGTTACATACCAATGTTGGTTAAGACTTTGGTGTTGAACTCGAACTCATAAATAGAGGCTTGGTGGACATGGTCCCCATGGTTAGAGGCTTTGGGTGGATTAGTCCCCCATTGGTTGAGGCTTGAGTTGAATACCAAAGGCAGAACAATAAAGTTAAGATCAATAAAACGGTAAAAGAAAAGACAGAAGGGAAATAAAAATAGAAAACAAAAAGAGATTTAAAAGTTGCATGGCATGTGCATCATACTTTTTATTTTATATCACTTACTGAGCATTAGGCTCATTAGTTAAGTCTTGCAATGTAGGTACACGAACAGGTGGACAGACTAAGAGGCAGTCGATGACGGATTTGCACGAGTGGATCTTATGGCTAACTGGGCTAAAGAGTTAAATGAAAATTATTTGTAAAAGGGTTTGTAAATTATTTAATATTCTTTAATGCTTGTTTTAACTCCGCTGCGTTTCAGAAAATAATTTTATTATTTTTGTTGCAATTGATAAATGTTTTAAGTAAATGGTTTAATGACTAAGTTTTATAAAAGATAAATACTCTGATGTTTTTATAAGAAAAAAGTTTTAAATTTACACAATTTTTAAAGTAAATAAAATCAAGTCGTTACAGTTAATCTAGACATATGAACTAATGAATCGGTGTTTATAATCTTCTTTCATCATGTTAATTAACTAGGACAACAATTGATTTACTAGTTGAGTATGTTTAGTAATTAGCCTGTTTAACTAGTTAGCATATTTAATTAACTAATTAGAATAATATTAGCATATTAATTAACTAGGTTGTGCCATGTAATTAGCATGTTTAACTAATTATCGTCATGTTAATCTAATTAGAGTAAAGTAACTAGAGCAATTAACTAGTAGACTATTCATCGAGCATGTTTAGTTAACCAATTAACTAATTAATTAGAGTAATAAATGTGTTTTATCTTGCTGTTATTAGTGTGGATGATAATTAGAATAACCCTTAATCCAAACATGTTTAATTATCTGGTCAAGAATGTTTAATTAACTAGATACGCATGTTTAATCCATTAAACTATTAAAAACATGTTTAATCATCTAGGATAATGATTGTAATTCTTTCTTGAGTATGAAGTGAACTAGGATCACAAACTAGAATAATATTAACACGTTAATTCTTCCTTGTTGACATTTGTATATTGTCTTTTACTGCAATTTTTTTTACTGTAATTTCTACAATTGATGCTTTACTTTATTAGAGAATACTAGAGAAGATGAAAGAAGAATGAATTAAGCCTAAACAGATTAAGAGTTTCATTGACTATGTGAATATATGTTTATCTTACTTGCTGTAATGATAGTTTTTATTTCCGCTCTACTCTGTTCTACGAATACATGTTTTTATCTTACCTTCTAAGCCTAAGCATGTAAAGTAATTAGGATATCTAATTAGAATAATAAAGATAATTATTTCTTGAGTATGTAAATTAACTGGGATAACTAACTAGCATAATAAATGTGATCTTTCCTGAGCATGTGACTTGACTAGGACATTTACTAGGATAACTAGTATGTTAATTGTAGTATGTTCCGACTTCGGTTTTGTTTATTGTTGTTATCTATATGTTCATGCATGCCCTTATTATTACCATAGTTGTTCCACTATGTACCTTGCTTTAATCCTTGTCATCTTCAATTACTGCTTACCTTTCTTCAGTGCGTTATTCAATGATTGTATGCTTCCATTGCTATGCGCTTTCAATTTCTACTATTCAATTACCTCTTTCATATGCACAATTCAATTGTTATGTCATCATGCATGCTTATAGTTACGTTGAAGTGCATGATGCATCATGGTAATAGAAATCAATAGGGAGTGCCACCTGGGGTAGTACTCACACATGCATGGTGAGGTAAAATGTTAAGAAAATGAAGGAAATTGAGAGTTGGGGGCTAATGGGTAGCGGGTCTAGTCTGCAGCAAGTCGAAGCCCCCTATCTTGTCGGTAGAGGGGACCTAGTTGCAAGTAAAAGGTTAGATCCGACCACTATTCCATCACAAAGAAAATCCTCCAATCTCCCGCTCGATGTATGAGTAATGAACGAATAAACTAATGTAAAGTAATGAATGAACAAATGGCTTAATCAAATGATTGGCTTGGGTGGTCCCCATTCCAAAAAGGACTAAAGAGAGGTATCTCATGTTGCATTAAATCATTTTCCTTACTAAGCCTTTGGGCTTATACTTACTTGTGGTGTAAGTATAGGTACTTGTATGCGGAAAAAAATGAATCGAATTAAGAGTCAATGCGAAAAGGAAGAACATATAATAAAATGCAGTGATGAAGGATTTGAACACGCGCGAGACTCGTGGCTAGCCAGGCTAATGAGGGTAGGAGAGAACTCGGTTGTAATTTAATTAAGTTTTATCGTTTGGTATTTACTAGTCAACTATTTACGCTTCCGCAATGTTTTAAATAAATGATTTCATAACGCTTCCGCTATGTTTTACAAATGATTTTATATCTATGACATTTCACAATATACCTTGGTTTACAAAAGGTTGGTAGCGATCCAGTTTAAACGCACTCTGATAATTTTTTTAAAAGAGATTTCAATGGTTTTTTAAAAGTTTTAAATTTCACGCGTTTTGAAAGGATTACGAAAAATCGGGTCGTTATAGAGGTTTAAACAGCTAGAGAAAAATTACAACGAAGCTAGAGACAAACTACAGCAAAGTATCTAACAGAGCATCTCCAAAAGATTTACAGAAACTTAAGGCAACTAAAAGAACTACAGAAATCCAACAGTAAGAAACATTCACACATGCACACTTTACTTGTGGGTAGGGCCTTCACTAGCCAAGACTACCCAAATCCTTACCCTTTGTTGATGATTCAATACACAGACAGCAGAACCCCTTTGTTTCCAGGTTCACCTTCACGTAGGAAATTTTCTCCAGAAGAGAAGAACTAAACGAAGAAGAAGAAGAAGAAGAGACACAGGGGAGGAGGCTTGGCTGAAGCTAAATAGACCACTTACCTCCTGGAGATAGGCCGTACACCTAGTGGGGAGGGTGCAAGAGGGCAGCTCTTGCTGGTCGGGACCTGAAGGGCAGCTTGCGTGGTCTGGAGGGAGATCTTGTGTCGAGGGATCGCATTTTTATTGGTTACACGTCAATTTTTTCTTATTTTAAATCATTATTCGTCGTAGATCTACAATATTTTGAATGAGTGTGGACATGATTGTCTTGTCCGCATTCGTCCGCATGTGTAAAATTCCTAAGCTTACAAATGAGAAATGGCATCCTCGCCCCTTTCATACCGTTCGAATGCAACATTCGGACGCGATATGGCATCCGCACAAGTCTGAAAGTGTACAAAAGTTGGACAGATTCAAAGTGGATGAATCCGCCCACGTTCGGGCTCATCTAGAACTGTCCAGGAATTGAACAGATTCAAAGCGGACGAATCTGCCTGCGTCCGGGCTTGTCTGGAATTTCATGATGCAGACAAACTTAGGACACGAATTGACATCCTGAGTCATCCCAAGACTCAGGGGCGACTTTCCACATGCTTGTGGATGACATCCCTCGTCCTCATGGCATCCGCATGCGTCCGCAAAAGCTAAATTTTCATTTTCTTCACATTTTCGTACTAAACTTTTATCCCATAATATTTTTTCCATAAATACATGTCATAATTTAACAAGTGTAGATACGCAATGTAATATATATAATTATCTCCAAAGTTTGATTACATCGCGTATACGGGGAAACTAATATCAGGGTATTACACTGGTCCCAAAGAGCAAGCATGGACCCGCGTACCCGCAAGCTACAATATTCATGGTGCCCTAAAGAGAAGAGAAAAGGGCAAAATTAAAGAACCAGGAGGCAGGCGTTGATAGCTGGGTGACGTTTGTGACGGACCAGAAGTGCTGAAAGGGAACCGGCAAGGGAGGAAGCGATTGTTTGAGAAACTTCTCCGCGTCATTGAAGAGGTAAGCAATGCTTGAGTGTGCTTTGCCCTCACCAGCCCTACAATGCAAGGTATTAGGAGGTGTTGTTTTTCCATTGCTCCTATTGCTTGACGTACAATTCTGAAGCTTATATTTCATGGTTTGAGTTCTGTTTTGTTCTGTTATGCATTTTGTATATTAGCTTCTGTTTTGATGGATGTCACTGGAGGTTTATGCTATGTTGAAATTAGGAAAATATTACTCCATTGGTTTTAGTTCTATTCTTTATTTTGTTCCGCCCGATAGACATTGTGTGAAGATAGTGGCTCTACTGATTTATGTTATGTATTGTGGTTCCTACCCAAGGGATAATCAATGAAATGTTTTGTTCTGTAGTTGGTTACTGCTACTGGACATGTTTGAGAAATAAAGTTCTATACACTTTAGGTTCTGTTGTTCATCTCAGTTCAGCCCGATATAAACTGTGAGGAAATATTGCCCAGCTTGTTTAGGTTCTGTTGTTATTTTGGGTTCGATTCTGCATATGATCTTTGCCTATTGGTCATTGATGAAAACTATTCTCTGTGAGTTAGATTCGGTTCTGCATTTTAACTATGGCCTAGTAGATATTGTGGATGTTAATGCATGGGTGATTGAGTGTTATCCTCTATTTGACCACTAATTAATGGAAAATGTTGAATTGGGATTTTTATTCTACTGTTCCGCCTACTGTTGTTGTAGCTATAACGGAGGATTTATGTTTTAGCCTAGGTACTCTATTTTCTTGGATTCCCTTTTATAAGTCAGTTATGAATTGGATGATTTCTTTTCTTGATTGGATTGGTGTCATTTTATTTATTTACTGCTTGATAGCTGAAGATATATATGTTGGGATTGTAGACTCATTCTGTTTGGTTGATGCACTGCTTTCGTTCTTGGTAAATTTACTACTATTGTTTTTCTTTAATTATTGAGCATGTAGGGGATTCGTTATTACTGTGGTTTGATAGTTGCATTATGATGTATGTTCATGCATGAGTCTACATGTAAAAAGATAAAATACAGATAAAATGTACGTAAATGGATAAAGAGGAAAGGCTGCCCCATAGAGGGGACCAGTGAGGCATTTGCCTGTTAGGTTGTTTCTGGCTCAACCCGGAAACTAATAGGCACAAGGGTCGCCCAGGTCGTAGTGCATTGAATTGCACACAGCTAACAGAGGACTCCCAAAAAGGGTGGAGTCTGTATTCACAAGGGCCGAAAAATCTCCCAAAAAGGTGGAGAAACATAGTGTGTGCCCCACTGTCTAGTCTACTCATATCCGAAAAGAGTAAAGTGAAAGAAAGATAAAAAAAAACAAGAAAAAGGTACATAAATGGTGACTGAGGATAGACTGCCCAAAAGGGTGGGCCAGTGCGACATTTGTAACAACCCGGATTTCTACTTTTCCTAAAAATATGTAAAAGTTTAAATTTTTGGTGCATGACTCAAATTCCTTGTTTAAAAATCCTTGTAGTTTTAGAAATCAGAGTGCTTAAACAAAATCCGCCCATTACCAAACTTACCATAGCATTCATTAAATAATGGGGAAAAACTATTATTTTAAAAATTTGAGGAAGCGAAAAATAAATACTTCTCAAGACATATCGGAAATGGAAATATTACTTAAAAATATAAGCTAAAGTTTAAGGTTAAACACGTAGCCTACTAAGTACTTAAAACCAGAGTTTGGGAAAATACTTAACGTCTTACAAATGCAATTGTCATTAAATTCGTACTAAACAATTCCTTCCTTCACTTGCTTCCATAGTACTCTACTCGAGTTACGTTTTCCCTCGAATACACCGCAGGCTCCATGGGTAAGGCCTCCTCTGCTCCTGGTAAGATCACTTCGTTACCTACACCACAAGTAAGTACGTGAGCTTTTGCCCAGTAAGGAAATGGGTTAATACAAGTGCATATGTCTCTCTTTAGATTCCTTTGGAATGGGGGGCCACCCAGACCAATTCTTTTATTACATTCGTTCATTCATTCTTTACTCATACTTTGAGCTAGATATTAGAAGACCCGTATGGGATGGTATAGTTGGTCGGACCTAATCTCCTATTGGCAACTAGGTCCCGTTCCCGTTCCCGATAAGGTAGGGGCATTGCCTAATTGCCAGACTAGGGCCGCTGCCCATTCGCCCCTAACTCCCTTTTCTTTTCTCTTGTTTTTCCTTATCATTTTTCTTTTCTCACAATGCATGTGAGTACCACCCCGAGGGGATACTCCCTACTTGGTTTGTATTAATGTGAATGCATGGAGACATTCTCAACTACCACAGTACACATACGAAACGTAATTGACGTCAAATTAAATCGGCAAAATATACTTGATAACCACTAATATACAACAGCAAAATATCGAAAATATCAGTAGAGAGATATCCAAAAATGGAATATACAGCCATGCTTATTGTAGCAAAATAGTAACGATGGAAAGAAAAACGAAACATGCTTCCACGTCAAAGATAAATAGTAGTAAGAATTAACAGAACAAAACAGCGAAAACATGCCTCTAATCGGCAATAGCAATAGCGAGAATTATCAAAACGAATAGAGAAAATATGCTTTTTAACGACTAAACGAAACAGCAGAAAATAGGAATAGCTAAGCATGTTTTTACTTGACTATAATAGCAGAAAATTTAGAACATCTAAACATGCGTTTAATTCAACTAACACAGCAACCAATTAGCATATCTAAACATGCGTTTGGTTGACAATTAACACAGTGATGATACACGATCACATAAACTACGGATCATGCTTTTAATGACTAGAACAGCAGAAATTTATAACCAGTGAAACAATGAATTATGCTCACGAATCATGATTCTTAACAATATTAGAAGCGGGGAGAAGTATCGAAATGAAACAGTGAAAATAAGCTTTTTAACGGCTGAACAAAAATAGCAGTAAATTTTCAAGTAGAGCAACTAATGTTAATTAAACATTTAAGGACAGCTGTAATATACAACAACTAACATTCTTTTAAATTGACTAACACAACAGCAATTTACAACACACAAGTATGCTTTTAATCAACTAATTTAGCAGCAAAATACAACATCTAATCATACTTTTAATGACTAAAAAGAGAAGCAGCAACAATATTCAACGGGGCGGTGAAGCATGCCTATTAACGACTAATTAAACAATTCACAGGGTATGTTTTTATGCTATATGATTGACAGCATCACATAATAATGAACTGATGGTGATTCATGCTCTCAACATCTAATGAACGACTAATAGAGCATGCTTTTATACTATGAAAAATAGCAGCGACATATAATAGCAAAATCATAAGATATAGTAGACAATATTTGTACTCTGAGTAATTATCCAATATTTTTCAGCAGTTACCATATTAACAGCGAATTTATCATGCGTTGAAGCATATAACAGCAGCGAAATTTAAAGCAGAGAGTTTACATGCTCTTTGAGTTATCAACGAGTTATCAGGCTATCAAGTTTAATCAAGCTAACTAACACAACAAGTTTCACAAAGGCAGAAAGGCAGAAAGGTATATAAAAGAAAGGCAGAAAATAAACATATGAAAAATATAAACATTGTTCATCCTTAGCATTCACCATGACTTCAATAACTCATCTTTTACCTATCAAACCTTGACATTACGTAAAGACTTGCATGCTGAACATCCAGAGAATACCAGTAGCAATAACATGATTTAAGAACAAACTTAGCCACAGCAAGTAACGATGAAGACATCAATGGAATGTAACAACAACACAAGTAAGAACATCACAACCAAATAAAACAGGAAAAAAGGGAGAAAATATGGTCTGTAAAGGAATCAAGAACTAACTTGAAGAAGTTCACTACATACACACACACATTTTTACTTAGGTGTAGGGCCTCCACCTAGCCAAGAAAACCCATATCCTTACCCTTGAAGACGGTGCTTCACACAGAAAGCAGCTCACCCTCCACACTCCAAGCAGGAAACCATTCGGAAGAACAACCGCTCACTTGAATTAAGAAGGAGATGAAGAGCTAAAGATGAAATAGGGCTCACCTTGGGGACAAATCATATGTATGGCAGGGGGAAGCACAAGAGACAGCCTCCTATTGGTCGGATCATGGTGGAGGGCGATTCGTGTCGGGGAGCAGCATTTTGATTGGTTAGTTGTTGATTTGTTCTAATTTTAAGTTATTTTTTGTCGCAAATCTGCGATGATTCGAACAAGTGCGGACGTGTAAACCCCATCCGCAGTCATCCGTATGTGCAAATTTTTGTAGAAAAGATTGTGATCACGGATGAGGAATGGCGTCCCCACTCTCGTTCGTACCATCCGCAGTCGGGGTTCGGACGTTAGTCAATATCCGCACGTGTCGTCCACATGTGTCCGAGAATTGGACAAATTCAAATCGGACCATGCCTATCCTCGTTCACCGTCATCTACTAGCATCAAAAAGTCTCCTGACTCTGACAGATTCGATGCAGACGCGTCCTGCCCTCGTCTGCATCATCCGCTTGGCATTCGAAACTCCACGCTAGAGTGAAATTAGACGCTGAATCGCATCCCAAGTCATCCCAAGGTTTGGGCAACGTTCTAGGTATTTTGCGGATGACACATCTCGTCCGCAAAGTCGTCCGCTTGTGTCCGAATAGGCCAAAAATCTCCTTTTTCTTCACATTTTCAACTAAACCGTTATTCGAATTGATTCTCTCGTAATTACAAGTCACAACTTAAACACGTATAGGGACGAAATGTATCACGTAGTTTTATCTCCAAAGTTTGATTACATCACTTAACAGGAATATTAGTATCAGGTTGTTACAAAATTAGCATGTTGGCTTGTTTCCGGCACAACTCAGGAACTGATAGGCACAAGGGTCGCCCAGGTCGTAGTGCATTGATTGTAAGCAGCTAACAGAGGACCCTCAAAAAGGGTGGAATCTGTTTTCACAAGGGCTGGAGACTCTTCCAAAAGGGTGGAGAAACATAGTGTGTGCCCCACTGTCGAGCCTATTCATAACCAAAAAGTGAAAGAAAAATGAAAGAAAAAAAAAGAGAAACAAAGAAAAAAAAAAAACAAGTGTCACGTCATGTCATATTCACTATGGGTGGGACCCAGTTTGGTTTGAACCGGATAACTGAACTGAATAGAACAGTTTTGGTGGGTTCGGTTCGGTTTTAATAGGAAAAAAAATTAGGTCATAACTAAACCAAAAAATTTTGGTTCGGTTCTCAGTTCTGCGAAGTGAAAAACTGTGAAACCCGAATCGACCCGATTGCTCTCCTTACTTCGAGCATTGCGCCAGTGAACCTTACCAGAAAAGAAGAAACCTAAAAGGTTGAAACCCACAAGACTTGTGCGCCGTGACCTACCCATCCCCAAAAACTCGTCCCTCCTTTCATCTGATCACTCCCTCTCATTTCTCTGTTGAGTGTTGACTCTCAGTCTCTAGGTCAAGCGTCTCTCCCATAGCTCTCTCCATTCTCCATCGCCAACTCTACTCTCACTCGTAGTCGCTTTCGACGAAGGCGGACATCGATGAGTGATGAAGATGATGAACTCTCTTTCACAAAGTCAGAAGAACTCTCTTCACAGTTTAGTGCTTCTAGTTAGCAGTTCCAAATCAACTCATTCAGGTGAGGTCAGGGTAAATTTTAACCATTTGTTTCATAAATGTTGAATTGTTGTGTTGTTAAGTTTGTATCTTAAATTTGTTTGGTTAAGCATTGGATAAATCTGTGATCTTAAATCTATTGTTGTTATGAATTGGATAAATCTGTACTTTGTTGTTATGTATGTTTGTATTTCAAATATGTTATGTTTGGATTGCCTACTATGAATTGATTAAGAACTTGCATATGTTTGGATATCAAATTTTTAACTAATATGTTTCAACAATTGTGCAAGTTTTGTTTGGTGTTGATTGAAAATATTTGCATTGTTTGTAATGGTTAAATTTTACATTTTTCATTTTAGGATGGAAAATGAGATGAATAATAGTAGGAAAAGAAACAAAACATGTGAAAAGGTTTTTATAGAATACTTAAAGTGATTGATGAGTTATCTTTCAATATTGTTGATGGAAAAGGTTTTATAGAATACTCAAATGAGTTGGAGCAAAAATTTAGTGGTCATTGTCGCAAAACAGTATTGAAAGATATTTTCAAGCTGTATGTACAAGAAAAGAGTAATCTGAATGTCTTGTTTTCTCAATTGTCCAGAAGAATATGTTTGACAACTGACACATGAACTTCTATACAAAATATAAATTATATGGTTGTTACTGCTCATTTCATCGATTCAAATTGGTCTTTGAAAAAAAAATATTATCAATTTTTATGTCATAACTAATCATAAAGGAGAAACTATTGCTATGATTATGGAAAAATATTTATTAAATTGGGGGATAGAAAGAGTTTTGACTGTCACTGTGGACAATGGTTCTGCCAATGAAGTTGCTTTGAACCATTTGGTTAAAACAATTAAAAACTAGAACGATTTAGTACTTAATGGAGAGTTCATACATGTAAGATGTTTTGCTCATATTGTAAATTTGATTGTTTACAATGGCCTAAAAGAGCATAATGATTCCATTATGAAGATTTGTAAAGCTGTTAAATATGTTAGGTCTTCTTCTTCCAGAATGCAAACGTTTAATGCATGTGTGGACAGTGCAAAGATTACATGCAAAAGTAACATGTGTCTTGATGTTTCAACTTGATGGAACTTAACATACTTAATGTTGGATATTGCTGAAAATTTTGAAAAAGCATTTACAAAGTTGAAAGAGTATGACAGTTAAAATGTATATGAATTTTTTCAAGATGATAATGTAAAAGTTCCTCCCTCTGATGAAGATTGGTGTGTCGTTTGTCAATTCATAGTATTCTTGAAAGTATTTTATGATGTGACCTTAAAAGTTTTGTCAACTTTACATATTACTGCCAATGTATTTTTCTCATAAATATGTAAACTTCATAGAGTTATCAAAAAATTTGCTTCAAGTGATAACTCATCACTAAGAATCATGGCATTTAATATGCAAATTAAGTACGAAAAATATTGGGGAGATTTTAGTAAAGTCAATCACTTTATGTATGTCGCTGTTGTTCTTGATCCACGATATAAGCTGAAGTTTGTAAAACATTGTCTATTGAAATTGCGTGGATTGGAGATGATAAATGAGTTGATAATGGAACTAGAACATACAATTAGAAGATTGTATTGTGAGTACAAAATGAATTCACCAACAAATAACATGGAACAAGTTTCTACTTTTGGGCCCGTGGTTGACATCACTCATGACAATTTAGACGATGAAGAATTTGAGACGACATTTCATGCAGAATGTAATGATGAAGATCAGTTTGCTAATGAAAACGAAGTTTAAAATTATTTGTCTACAAAACTTGAGAGTTTTTCATCCGAAATGGATATATTGAGTTGGTGGAGAATGCAAACTATAAAGTATCCAACCCTAAGTAAAATAGCAAGAGATGTGTTTGCTATTCCCATTTCAACAGTTGCCTCAGAATTGACATTCAACTATGGTGGTCGAGTGTTAGATTCTTTTTGAAGTTCCTTAGCTCCAAAAACGGTAGAAAGTCTCATTTGTCTTCAAAGTTGGATTCGTGATTGTAATTGACCTTCATATAGTATTTACGAATAATTGGAAGAAGTCACGCAATATGAAAAAGGTATAATTACATATATTTAGGTCTATTCAATATTAGTGTTTTTAAGTGTTATTTAGTTATTCTAATTATTAATTTAATTACTTTTTTTGTAGATTTGGATGATTTTATAACAGTAGCAAACGAAGATGATATTCTCTCAGGTGATATTGTTTTTGTTGATTTGATTTTTGTAGTTGAATTATTGATTTCATTTATCATTGTTAGTATTTTATAAAAATAGTTATTTTATCATTGTTAGTATTTCATTTATCATTGTTAGTATTGCATAGTGTAGGAACACAATGTAATGACATCGACGAATGGAGGATTTGGATTCAACACCTACCCATTCGCGTTCTAAGGCAAAATGTTTGGTGTTTCATTTGTTACTTCGTAGTTTTTTACACTCTTCATCCATGCATTATAGAGTGAGGTATTTTATTTAGATTGATGATATTTCTTCTAGTGAGAGATGAGAGATCTAGATCCATTTGTGTTTTGCATTACAGGGTTATTCATTTTATTTAGACTTGTGGTATTTTTTTTTTCTAGAGAGATGGAATGTTGGGTATTTGTTTTCTTGAGATATACTAAGATGGAATGTTCAATGTTGGGTAATGGGTATTTATTTTCTAGAGAGATAGGAATGTTGAAGTCTGATGTTGCTTGTTGAATTAAGGTGAAGAGCGAAGTCTCATGTTGAACTTCACGCTCTGTAGCTGTTTCAAGGAGAAGATGAACTGATGAACTGATGACTCTGTGAATTGATGACTAATGATGGTTTGTTCTTCATCGATTCTTACTTCAACAGTTGAAGTAAGAATCGATTGATGACTCTGCCACGGGAGTATTTGTATTTATGTTCCATGTTTTGGGTATTTATTTTCTAGAGTGAACTGAAGTTTGAATGTTTGTCATGGAGTGAAGCTGCATACTCATTTTTAATTATTTTTGCTAAATTAAACTGGAAGAACCGAACCGCCGAACCAACCTAAAAACTGAGTAAAAAACTGAAAAACCGAACCAAATACAAAAAATTGAGGGCATGAAAAAACCGAATTGAAATCAAAACCAAACCGATTAGAACCGAAACTGAGGTTCGGTTTTTGGTTTGGTTTTCCACTCTTCTCGGTTCAGTTTTGGTTTCCCAAAACTAAAACTGAACCGAATCGGCTCTGTTCTAATTTCGTTAAAAGCCAAACCGAACCAAATTGATCCCACTCCTAATTGATATGCCCCAAAATGTACAAAAAAACAATTCCCTCAAAAGAGCTCAATCGGCTAGCTTATAAATAGGTCAGTAACTTCCAACAATCGTATCTTTAATTTCATACAGCCAAAAGCACCCAAACTTTCAGGAACCCAAAAAGTATCAAATAGGATAATATAATTCAAAAATCTCGTTCAAATTCATTGTGAAATGCAATTTATAGACTAAATAAGGTTCTGTCCTAAAAACAATTTTCTCAAAACAGGAATGGCGACCAGCAAGGAAACGTGCATCAAAATGAAGACTTCCAATCCAAATCATACCAAATTGGTATCAAAATCTTCGTATTCCAAAAGACATTACTTCATTAAAATTTTAGATTCAAAATCGAAATAATCACGGAGATATGGGCAAAGGAACAAGCTGTTCATAATTTATCGGATAGCCGTAAAATTCGAGTACTGAAATTAGACTGAATGTAACTCGCGTTGCATATAGAATCTGACCTCAAATTTATATGTCAAATAGCAATTAACCTATATCAAAATACCTCCAAAAAGCCCATTCAAATTCGACGCACACATGGAGTTATGCATGGGAGAAGTCGCTGCTCAGATTTAGGGTTTCCAGAAAAATAGTTTGCGGTAATCTTGGAATAACTCAAAGAAATCCAAGATGTTGACTCCAAATCACCAAATATCACTCAAAACTTCATAAAACAGAGGAGAAATAAACTTAGGTCGAAAATATAGCAAGAACCTTTAAGAAGAATGAATAGAACTCGGAGCACCAAGCTGGTCCGCGGATCCCACACTCGGCTGAGGGGTGCGATTTGTTCGGGTGATTTCGAAGAACACCTCTCCACCTTGGGTTGTGCCATGATCTTCCAACTCCACACTCCAAGGACAATTCCAAGAGAAGTTGCTAGAAGAGCTAGTAAGGATCTTCCCCTCCTAGATCATGCAAGAACAAAGAGGAAGACATTTGATGGAGATTGTGCCGTGAGGCAAAAAACGACCACCGTGAGAGCTAGAGAGAAATCTCCAAGCAAAGATGCAATATCAAATTAGGGTTTTTTCAAGTTCCTACAAACCTTCATTAAAGAGGTCTAAATACCCTCTAATGAGTCACAAATGAAAATTATACATTTGCCCTTGATTAATCAAAATTTGGGCATGAGGGCTTGGTTTACATGCAAACTGAGCACCTCCAATCTAACAATCACAAAATGATTTAAAATTCTCAAAATATAACTCCTAACCAGTCATCCAATAATTAAAACATCTAGAGTCATAAAGTTAACATGGATCTTTCATAAAATAAGCTCATTTGACCTTGTTATCTTTGATCAAAGGGAATGCTTCTAAATCTGGACAATATGGCTCAAGCCGATCGTGGATTGCATGGCTACATGTGAGAACATGACATGGAGCTTCTTTGTCTTTGTGCGTCAGCTTCTCCATAGACTCCAATGAATTGTTATTTCCTGCAAAATAATAACGTGTTAGATAAGCAACGAGCCTCTTGGCTCAGGCTCGGGTGAACGATCCTTGGGGCACATCACTAATGTTCACGGTCACATGCATTACTTGCTATGTCTTAGACTTATTGATGAACCTTGCATTGTAGGTACATGTATTACAAAGGAAATGACAAATGCAAAGTCATGTTGAGGGAGCTTGCTCATGATGAAGACTTGGCGGTTGTTGGGTAATTCGATGGTTTATTTTATTGTTTTATAGAATGCAAATTTTATAAAAAAATTTGTAAAGGACTATTATTAATTGAGTTTTGGTAAGAAATTTATTTTGATTTGATAAAGTCTTCCGCTGCAAATATTTTATAAATGCATGGTTTAGTAGTTGGTTTTAAAGTATGGTTTTATCGCAAAAATATTTAAGTAACATCGTTTTAGTATGATAGTTTTAAAGGAAAAAAATATATATCATGATAATTTACTACAAAATGTGTTTTCTAAAATGGGGCACTACAACTATAAAGTGCTAAACGCGTTATGGACCGCAGGTAAGTGATATGTGTGTACTTTGGTGTTTGGGCCATACACGCAAGAATAAGATATGCACGTTTGATTGCTTACTGCTTTATTAGATATTGAGCATGTCTACTATATTAGCACATCTACAGCTTTACAAGCATGTCTACAGTTTTAATATCATGTCTACCGCTTTCTAAGCATGTCTACAGTTTTTATAGCATGTCTATCATTTTATAGCATGTCTACAGTTTTATAGCATGTCTACCATTTTATGAAGCATGATCTGTGATTGGGTGTTTATTTATATTCCCTCATTATCTGTTATAAATTGTATGCTTTCACGAGCCTCATGTATCATGTTTTTCAAAGATTACGAAAATGGTTTTTATGCAAGGTCTTGAAAAAGAAATGGAAAATGAAAAGAAGTACAAATGAACGATTAAGAATGATAAAGAAAATTGGTTGGTTTGGATAAGTAATGCCCGACAACCCAAGTAATAAATGATAAAGGTTCTTGTGGTCTGGTAGGTCAAGTCCGGCACATAAAACAAAAAAGATAAAGGTTTCTGTGATCCGGTAGGTCAAGCTCGGCACTGGAACAAAAGAAAAAAAAGATAAGTAAAGAAAAGAATATGAAAAGAGAAATGGATACAGGAATGGAAATGGAAACGGATACGGAAATGGTAGAAGCACAGATACCGAAATAGAAATGGGAACAGAAATAGAAATATAAATGAGTTTCAAGTAACAAAAATAGATATAGATACAGATACAGATACGAAAATAGACATAGAAACGGATACAAAAATGCATACGATCATGGATATTGAAATGGATACGAAAACCGGAACAAAACAGAAACAGAAATAAAGTATGAAACTGTGAAAAGATCAAAGATAAAATAAAGAAAACGAAATGAGAAACTACATATGATTTTAAAGTGGCACAACATGTGCATCTAGCATTTAAGTTCTATCACTTACTGAGCGTTAGAGTCATAGTTCATGACTTACGATGTAGGTACAAGCATGAGAGAAAATGACGAACAGATTAAGAAGCAATTGATGAAGGATTTGCATAGACGAGTCTTGTGGTTGGCTAGGCTAACGGTATTAAAGAGAAAAGAACTTTGTAAACATAATGTAAACAATTGTTAATCTTTAAATCAATGATTTATGCTTCCACTATGAAACGATTTAAAATCGTCCGCTATAAATTAAGAAAAAGATTTTATAAATAAAGTCTTCCACTGTTAATAACGATTTAAGTAACGAGTTTAAGAAAAAAGTTTATAACGATCAGGTTTTAAGAAAAGAACTCTGATTTCAATTTGAAAGGTTTTAATAAAGACTTCCTCTATTGTTTTATAAAAGGAAAAGAAAAAGTTTTAAATTGAATGCATTTTTAAATGTAAGTGGTACTTGGACAAGCTATCAATAGTGCAATTGACCAAAACAAAAATTGGTTAACCAAGTGCATACAAAAAACATATAATGGTCATGAAGTGGTCGATTGAAATGATTGGGTGGTCCATCGGTCAACAATTTGTCTGAAAAATCTATAAATAGAAGAGAGCTATGTGGGAAGAAGTACTTAGACAAGCTATCAACAACGAAGTGCTGCAAAAGTTTCTAGCATTCTAAGGCTTCATTTTTAAGCTTAAAAACCCTCACTTCTTTTGTATCCATTGGTGTTATCCTTAGTGAAAGTGAGGTGGTCTTGTATTGAATATTTCAATGAACAATAATTTGTATCGTGTAAGTGATGAAAAAGTCATTGTAAGGTTGGATTGATACCTGGGAAGTTCAATCAATTGTAACCAAGAAGGTTGAAGTGAAAAGATCTTCAAGGAGAAGCCTTGAAGCGCAGCTGTAGGCATGTTTGGTTGAATCACGTTACCAATTTGTTTCCACCTCTCTTACATATCTCCTTTATTGCATATTTTGGTTGTGCTTGAAACGTAGTAGTTATTAAATTTGAATAAGATCATCTAGCATTACTTGGATAATTGAATTTTCTTAATCACTTGAAAAGTTTGTTAAGTCGAATTCACTCCCCTCTTAGGCTAATTTTGATCCTATAGAAAGTGCATATAAACTAAAAGACTTACTGGCATCCGTCCGGTCTGGCGTCAGAAGATGGAGAGGCTGCTGGTGCAGTTACTGGTGGGGCTACTAGAGGAGCTACTAGCGGTGCTACTAGAAGATCTACTGGCAAGGCTACTAG
This sequence comes from Begonia loranthoides, assembly GCA_022433065.1. NCBI lineage: Eukaryota > Viridiplantae > Streptophyta > Magnoliopsida > Cucurbitales > Begoniaceae > Begonia > Begonia loranthoides. Next base: position 25,977,073 of record CM039478.1, read on the forward strand.
CAGTGTTGCTGGCAGGACTGCTGGCTAGGCTGCTGGAGGATCCACACACCTCCTCAGCTCATCTACAAGTGACTGTTGAGTGACATGAAGCTCTTTAAATCATCTGCCCCTTTCTTCAATTCAACTACTATATCTCTCCAAGCAGCCTACAATTTAGTTCCACCTCTCCTTAATCATTGACATGGAGTTAGAGAACCGAGGAGGGGGCTAAACAGTATCATCCTCCACCTCCACATGATCTGATCCTGGTGTAGCTGACTTCCAAGGAAGTTGTGCAGCAGACGTCAAAGAAGGTTGTGAAGCCAACATGGATGGATTCTCTACACCCTTGAATACCCACTTCCCTCCAACTTTGGCCACCCCCATCCAAGCTAAGGTCACTTGATTGTAGCCGTCAAATGCCTTTTAATTTATTTTTTGATCATTATGTGAGAGCGCCAGCTTGCTGATGTCAACAATCTTCTGAATGAGCCAGTTGTATGGGAGGTTCTTCCTAGGGCTCTTCAAGATTGCCTTTATCAGATTAATGATCACATATCCAATGTTGAATCTCTTCCCGCTATAGAGTTTCTCCATCACATCAGATTAATGATCACTCCAACTTGGTTCTCTTGCAAGTTTCTATACCTTTGTTGAGGATGTCTACCTCTATGTAAGAAGGAGAAAGATATAGCAATAAGAGATATCACCTTAAACTTACAAACGAGATGATACCAATTTTTACACAAAACTCGATTAGATGAAACCCCTAAAAGAGAGTTGGCTATGGAGAAATCTTTATAATTTCGAACAAGGTTTCTATTATCTAAATTAACTACCTAGGCAGCCCTTAGAGAAAGCTTAAATACTCCATCAAAATTAAGGTTAATGTCCTAAAAGAAAATTACCAAAAATGTCCTCACAACACACTTACTTGAACTTCAAGTAAATAAACATAAATCTAAATTAATCCTCAAATTTCATTAAGTAGCAAAGATCCAAATAAGTATCTTTAGGCTCCTCCTTCAAGTGACATAGTCTTGAACTTCAAGCTAGGAAGATGCAAGCTTCTTTGGCAGAATTGACCCTCTTTATGCATGAATTTTTTGGCATAGCAAATAATCTTTAAATTTACCCAAAGACCCCATTCTAGAAAACTTGGGAAGTCAACTACAACTATTAAGAAGCTTACTTTCTGATATAAATTGTAGAGATTGCCAAAAATAACAAAGACCCAATGGAGGTCAGATTGTAGCTAGTTTCGGGTTGCTTGACATTTCTCCTAAACTTGTGCTTGAACTTCCACTTATGTTTTATTTTGAATAACACCATGACATATTTGAATGCTTGATCAATTAAATTCATCATTTTTCCTCTTTGAACACCTATAAAATAAACAATAAAAATATTTTTAGAGAACCTTCGTGCTCGATTGTGAATGGAGAAAATCCATGACACATCACCTTGCCTCAAATTTTTTTTTTTGAAATTGGCATACAAGTGTCTGAGGTAAAAACAATGCTCAGCAAACGGTGCAAACTATTCGATAGTAGACATCAATCCCTTATTTTGGTCGGAAACAAAAGTCCATTCCTTGCTCGAATCACTATCTACATCCATATGCAAGCAATTCAAAAACCAGGACCAACAACTACTAGAGCAATTGCATAAATTCCATCATTGTTACCAATGCTGATGGCTATGTGCAATTGGTTTGAACATGACATCTTTAATTTACTGTTATCCAGAAAAATGACAGGTATACCACACCCCAACAAACTTCTCTTGCACGCAGCAAAACACATGTACATTCTTTGAAATATTTGATGTGGCATATGATCATTCTTATCTATAATAACCACCAATGTGTTGCCATGATTGAATCTTTGAATCTCTTCTCCATATTCCCATATTTGCTTATATTTTTCGTCACCATCCTCTTTATCCTCTTCAATGCATAATTAACGACATATTCTCTAACTATGTTCAACAAATTATACTCCTTCCCTAGATAGAGATTCGAGAATGAACATTCTAGGTGAGGAGGCATACTCTCTGCCCAAACATCATCTTCTAAGTCTCATATTGAATGAAGCTCATCATCTAGAGATGTCAAGATTGAATGCACCTCTATAACAACTTCATGATCGAACACATATTGCTCATCGGCCTAGACTGTCGAAATAAGATCCACCACCATTCCATAATTAATGGATTCTTCATCATTGGATGGCGTAACTACCCATTTTTACTTTATTCAAAATGTTACTCTTTCGTTTAAAAGTGCGTATAATTAAAACTTTTCCTTTTAATCAAATCCTTCCATTAGAGTGCGTAGTGGAAGACTTTATCTTTGAATCCAAATATGATCCTTACTACATTCTTTACCATATTTATAAACCATATTTTAAATAAGTATAGAAAATAGTCACCATCATTACTTAAAACTTATCCTTAAACCTTTTATACAAGTATCAAAATATGAAATGTAAAACATTCTATTTTTAGCCATAACTCACCGGTTCGCCAACAGTACAAAATGTTCAACATAGCAAAACCCCATTAGCTGCATCCTTCTTATACCCTCATTAATGGATAGAATCCTCACCTACATCACAAGACAATAACTATGAACCTAATGCTCAGTATAAGATATAAAAATATGTTATGCTTATGCTATATAATCTTAGAAAACCTATGCAGTTTCCATATCAATTTCTTTTGTTTACCTTTACCTTAAACTTTCACTTAACTATTCAGGCGTTGGAGATATCATCGTATAAGAGAGAGTTACACCTCTTGACTCATATGGGCAACCAACTCAAGAACTCGTATCTCACAACATCTATTTACGTTTATTTTCATTTTCTTTTAGTTCCACTTACCCATCCAGGCGCTAGAGGTATCACTGTATAAGATGGAGTGACGCATATTGATCCACAAGGGACAACCATCTCAAGAACTCATACTTCTTAGCATCTAATTACGTTTATTTACATATCATGTCCATTTTATTTTAAAACATATGCATGAAATATTTTCATATCTTTTTATAAAACATGATGCATGAGAATGCATATGAACAATATAATGCACAATTTCATATAAACAATTCAAAGCAAAGCAACATGTTACATTTTTTTTTATCCATCATTAACAAACAACATTTTAGTCTTTTGATTAATCCATACTAACATCATATACATTTCCTATAGCTAATAACATGTGAGCATACAATTAATTAGTCATACTATAACATAATATTATCTCCTTATATACACAAAACATCATCAATTTCCTAAACTCTTGTGATGTAGGCCAAAGGGCCAAGAACACACAATATCTCATACCTTGTGATCTTAGTGTAATGCAACCTTAAGATACTCCTTTTCAATACCTTCAAAATCAATAAATTTTCATCAACAACCCATATGAGAAATGCACTCCTTCAAACATGCATACTAGGGTTTCCACCCAATTTGTTAGATCCTTCATAACTTTCACAATTCTTAACCAAATCTAATAATTCTATAGCTTACTATCTCCTTAAGGTGTCTAGATTAACATATCCATTTGGTTTAACATAAAAATTCCAAGAAGATAGACAACATGCTTCAAACATTCCAACTACTCGATTACACTATCTCCTTCATATTTTATCTTCTTCCTCTAATATAACTATCACAACTTCACATAAAATTCATAAGAAGACTATAAAAGAAAACCCTGAACACCTAGATAATCAGAGAGAAAGAGGGAGAGAAAACTTGAGAGTCTCCTGAGAAATTCCTTCCTTAGAAGACTTTAACTTTCACAAGCCTTAAATCTCAAGTCACACTCATCTCCAACACCAAGGTGGAGGTGTAGGCATGCATGTCAAGCCTGGATTAAATTTTCAAGTGACCTTTGGCATTACCGGTCGATCACCTTCTCTAATTGATCGACCACAAAACAGCTTGAGACAAGATTCTGCGTTTTCTCCATAAAAACCGGTCGATCATATTCCTTTAGTTGATCGACCGCAATTCACAAATTTTACACTCTACAAAGATACCAGTCGTTCACCAATCGACCACAACACTCCTTCATTTTGAATCTATAATGAAGCCAACCGACCGCTAGCATTCTTGATCGACCACTACACAAACAGAGAGCCCCATTTTTTCAAACTATACAATCAGTGGTCAATCAATTCACCTGCTGATCGACCACTCCCCTTCTAAACCTACTAGAATATAGAAAATTCACACTTCCAAAACCAAAAGACCACAAATAACTATATGAATACTATTATCATTCAATATAACTCTAATCATCACCCATCTTTACCAGCATTATCTTAGGCTTAATATAACAATAATTCAAGATATTACAGATGGCGCAACACTCCTCGATGCCATTTGATGTGCAACACTCAAACACTTCAATTTTCTGATACTCTTTTGCTCTTGGATGGTGTTCAGGGAGTTAGGGTTGCTGTTTTCTCTCACAGAGGACGTCTTTTTTGCTTATATAAATGAAGTTTAAGGTCACTCAACGTCATTGTTTATTATTAAGGGACGTCCCCAAGCTTACAACAAACATCCCTCAATGCCATGGACGTTGAACAATTGAGGGAAGGTTGCTGTTTAGTATTGAGGGACGTCCATAGCATTGAGAGACATTTGTTGTAAGTTGAGTGACGTCCCTTAATACTAAATGACGTTGTCCCTCAACATCAATGGACGTCCCCTAACATCCACGGACGTCCCTCAATGCTAAACGACTTCATCTTTCAATAATCTCATCTTAAACGTCCATTTCCAGCGATGGATATCCCCCATGTCTAAAAGACGTTCGACTCCTTCATCCAACAACCAACAACCTTTGTCTGTGGCTCTTCTCCCATTTAAAATAGCTTGTGTCTTACACGTGACCCCCTTTAACATAACATCTGCAATCCGCCAATGCCTTTCAAGGATGTCATCCTCTATCCTGGCAGTCTATCCTCCTTGAAGAATGTCCTTCCCTTTATCCAAAGGGCATAAATCTTTGTCCGCTAGCACCTTTGGAGGATGTCCATCTTCCATCCAAGCCGTCTTTCCTCATTGAAAGACGTTTGTCCCTTTAACTAATAGGCAAAAACCTTCATCCACCAATGCCTTAGAGGCCCATCCTCCATCCTAGTCGTCTATTCTCATTGAAGAATGTTTGTCCCTTCATCCAATGGGCAAAAACCTTAGTCTACTTGCGCCTTTGGAGATTCCTACTCTCCATCCTGACCGTCCATCCTCATTAAAGGATGTTCATTTCTTCATCCAATGAGCAAAAACCTTCGTCTTGTAGTGCCTTTGGGGGATGCCCATCCTCATCCTAACTGCCCATCCTCATTGAAGGACATCCGCCCTTCATCCAACAAGAAAAAAATGTGACGCCCCATACTTTCTTACCATAAAATGTGTAGTGTGAAACATCTTTTTATTTGACATTTGAAACTTGTAAAAACACATATGTTTATTTCATAAAAAAAAAAAATCTCTTTAAAACACATAGCGAAAGACTTTTTTTCTTTATTCTTTTGAATATATTTTCTAAACCATTCAAATATGTTTCAAATTCAGTTTGACAGTTATTTCTTTGTCAAAACAAGTTTACAAAACTTAAAAGTTCATTACATCAAACTCTTTTTCGTGAACCACATCCACACGTTCAAAATTGCCATAACAATCAAAGCATCAGCCCATGGATATGCTCCATCAACTGCGTCATCTTTCTAATCAATCAATATGAGTCTCATAGGCAATCTTTGTACCTACATCACAAGATTCACCTATAAGCCTAATGCATAGCAACTAATGTATGAATTTCATGGATATGATATGTCTTTTCATAAAATATTCATTTTCATTTATTCTTTAATTTCATTTCTTTTCATGTTACATTTTAACATTTAGGGCCTCGTCTACCAAAGTCTCTACCATTGGAGGAACCAACCCACCAAAGCCTCTATCAATAGAGACCACGTCCACCAAAGCCTCTATCATTAGAGTTGTGCAGCCAAAGCCTCTATTAAATGTTACATTGCATTATTAGTAATTTTCACTTGAAAACATACGCATGTAACTTCTTTCCGTTCATTTCTCGCAAAACATATGTTGTTGATTGTGAGTGGGGTTTCCAGCCCATACCAGTGGGGATGCACAATTTCACATCGTTTGGGAGAGTGAAAAGTGAATGATTTATAAGTGGAGTTCTCCTCCCCACCTAGAACAACGTATTTTGGGCTACCCATAAGAATAAAATCGTGCAGACTTTGACTCAAAGCAGACAATATTGTACTAGGAGCACTGAAGGACTCCACAAATGGTATTAGAGCCAATCCCAACTAAAAGTGTGGCCAAAGAAGACGTCGGGCCTCCAAGGAAAGGGGGAAGGGGGGATTATGGCAGTCTGCCCTGTGAAGGCAAGAACGACCCAAGATGTTATTGATTGTGAGGGCCCAGTTCATACCAGTGAGGGTGCACAATCTCACATCTCTTGGGAGAGTGAAAAGTGAATGATTTATAAGTAAAGTTCTCCTCTCTACCTAGTACAACACGTTTTGGGCTAACCCCAAGAACAAAACCGTGCAAGCTTCAGTCCAAAGCGGATAATATTGTACTAGGAGTACTGGAAGGCTTCACATTATCTATACTAGCAATGTCACGACAAATCCTCAACAACTCTTTCATTTAAACACCTATAAACTATCACAGCAAATCCTCGATCAACAATAGTGTAAACCTCCTAGCATATCCTTAATCCACATTAACAAAAACACATTGCATAATTATTCTAACACCTTGTGATGTAGGCTAAATGCACACACAAAATTATTTATTTTAACGTCTTGGCACAATATCTTACAGCTTATGGAGTTATATCCTTGAACTAAAAACCTAAAACATGATAAACTTCTCGTTGGTATTCATTCATACACTTGTTATTTCAAAAGGGCATATCCCTTAATACAATCAACCAATTTCTTTGATTTCAAACCCAAACTTAACCAACATAGTGCATATTAACATAACCATTCAGCTTGACTAACTTTTTATGCATGTATAAGATAATTTACGTCAAAACTTACTCCAGTATGCACTAGTTTCCACTCTTCTCTTCACTATATTTATAAAATTTCAAACATTCATAACTCATGATATACATAACCAAATTCATCAATTCCAGAACCTATACTTTCCTTGAGATGTTTAGTATAACATATTAAAAGGGTTTTCCATTATAACTTCATTAAAATAACCGATAACTTCCAAGTACCAAAACTACACAATTTTTGTCCTATTTCATCTTATCCGTTGTTTTCTACCCATAAATCCAACTAAAATCCTTCAAATTCCATTAAATCATAAAGAAAACCCAACTCACTTTCAAAGAGTCTAGAAAAGAGACAATTTTCATGAGAGCTTCTTCAACATCACAGGCTTCTCACAGATGAGAGCTTTAACCTTAAGAAAGATGATCTATTTTATAACATGTCGGCTCCAAGCATGAGGTGTCACCGACTTCAGCAATATTCATGTTGAGTAACCACATTTCTCTCTTTTAAATCGTGACATGTAAGCTCATTTTAGGTGACCTTTCATATTCTCGATCGACCGCTCATAAGCTCTGGTCGACTTCTCCCTTATTTTTAAAAGGAAATCTTATACCAGTCTTTCCTGCGCAGACGTCCAACCTTCCACGAAAAAGTCGTTTATACATTATTTTAGACGACCACAACCTTATATCTGGTCGACCACATTTTCACTCGTGGCCAAAACATTATAATTGTCCATGGATCGGTCGACCATACCACCCTTAACACTAAACGACCGCAAAATTACTTGAGGCGGATACATTGTCTGTGGACTAATTGGTCGTACCCTTAATCTGGTCGATCGCAATATAACTTGAGAACCTCCTACATGCAATCCGGACATCCATGAGCATACTTGAAATTGCCTTGGCTCGGTCGACCTCACTCTCTTACCCCAGTCGATCGCGAATTCATCTAAGAGCAATTTAACTAAGTCCTTATACACTTAACCTTCGTCATTTCTTTAACATCAATTTATCCAATAATAACAAATATCTTCATCAATTACAATTCAACCACATTAACACCCAAAATCATTAAACATTGTCATGACACAATTTACACCAAACGAAATAAAATTCTTGAGTGTTACAAAAACCTTCGTCCGCAAGTGTCTTTGGTGGATGTCCATCCTCCATCTTGGTCGTTCATCCTAATTGAAGGACTTCCATCCCTTCATCCAATGGGTAAAAACCTTCGTCCGCTAGCGCTTTTCGAGGATATCCATCCTATATCCTAGTCGCCATTTTCATTATATGACGTTTGCCCCTTCATCCAATGAGCACAAACTTGTCTTCCAACTAGGGGTAGGAACGGTTTGGTTCGGTTTGGTTTTTGGTTGAATTAGAACCTAACCGACTCGGTTCGGTTTTGGATTTTCCAAATTGAAATCGAACCGATCATATCAAAAAACCGAACCCAAAACCGAACCTCGGTTTCGGTTTTTATCGGTTCGATTTTAGTTTTTGCCTTAGAAAAAAATTACTCTTTTGAAAAAACAGAAAACATAACAGAACATACACAAAAACAGAGAATGAATAAGTCAATTTCTCAATTTGGTTTTTTTCAGTTTTCTCCTTTTCAAAACTTTTAAGCATCTACTTGGCATTGATGCCTTGTGAAGATTCAGTATTTTCATGGTGGACTGGATGTTACAGGAACTTATGGTTTTATGTTGGGTCAGAAACAACTCCTAAGCTCTCTCACATCACAAACCAGACAAATCCTAAGCTCTCTCATATCTCAGCTCTCTCATATTCAAAGCAAACAAATCCTAAGCTCTCTCAGTATCATAGATCTGATTTTTCATTACAACTTAATGAGACTTTTCGGTCTTTCACATTGTAGCTGTCCCTCTGAATTAATATAGAGCTTCCTTTGCCAAGGTCTTAGAACTCTACCACCCCGTGTGCCTAAAAGTACATTAGCAATCAAACCCTATGCTGGATGTACGATGTGTAACTGCAAAATGTCATTAAATTTGAATACAGTTTTCTTACCTGGATTCTGGTATTCAGGCACTTTGACCAAAAACAGTTTAATTCATATTGATTTATAGTCTCATTCACTACTCTCCATTAAATAACCTTCCAAATACTTGTCTATTGATACCCATTTGTTTGGGTCTGACATAGGATCCTTCGATTCGACCTCTCCAAGCTGCCATAGACCCAATTTGAAATCATGAGCAATGCAGCAGATCAATCACTGACAACTTTTTGAAGAAAGCCAATCCAATTGTTTTATAAAGCAAAGTTCATAGAGTTAATAACCAATTTAAAGAGAATTTCTGATGGAAAACATAATCAAAGTAGCATCCCTTACGTTGAAGGTATTTAGACCTGTGGGATTAAACATTTTGAAACAAGCTTTTGATCAATTCCTAGTAGGAAATTGAAACATGACAGATTTGAAATCCAAACATATATAACAACAAAATAATTAAACAATTATGCAAGTTTTTAAACAATTCACAATAGGAAATCCAAACATTACATAACAGAAAGCATAATGAGATCTACAGAAATTGAGAGTTCCTCCAAAATCTTTAGCAAACAATAAAATCATGGTAACCTTTATTATTTTCTTCTTGACTTCGATGGAAAGATTAACAGATAAAATCACATACACAATAATGAAAACAAACAGAACAAATTTTCCATAGTTATGGTGTTTGGATTGTAATTTGTCATTGAATCATTTCGTGTTGTTCAAATAATACATGTTCATGTTGAGCAAAACAGCCTAATGAAAGCAAACATAATAGCAAAAACAAATCCAAACATAACAGTAAAAACAAATCCAAACATAACAGCAAAAGAATTAAACACAAATCCGAACCTGTGAACTGTGAAGATTGCATCGTGAGACTTTGACCTGCGCTGGGGTGGAGACTGAAATGCACCGTGAGAGTTTGAATCTCCGAAGTCTAGCTAGAGAGTCTGCCTATGAGAGAGAGAGTTCCGAGAGGGGTCGAATAGTCGTCGCCGATGTCCGCCTTCGGCTAAAGAGACTGAGAGAGATGGAGATGTTATTGCCTATGTCCACCTTCAGCGTGTCGTAGTGGTTTCGACCTTCGGGAGATCGAAAGAGGTGCGACTAGACCTAGAGGGACAAAGTGAGAGTCGAGAGAAACTGAGAGAGAAGAGTGACGGGCAAGGGTTTTTTGTTTCTAAAAGTAATCAGGTCTGTTCGGTTTACCCGGTTCTAACCATCCAAAACTGAGAACCGAACCGAAAATGGCAGTTCGGTTCGGTTCGGGCATAACCTAATTTTTTTATTAATAGATCCAAACCGAACCGACCAATTTGGTCGGTTCGGTTCAGTTACCCGATTCGAACCGAATCGATTCCCACCCCTACGTCCAACGCCCCTCCTTCCATCCTAGACGTCTATCCTCATTGCAGAACGCCCGTCTCTTGATCCAGCAGCCAAACATGGATGTTCTTTGGCTTTACTATAGCCCCAAAACTGATCCTTGGATATCCCTCCTCGTGGATCAACTTGGGACGTCCTTTGTCATTAAAGTACGTCCATTGGACTTTTTTAAGCAAAAAACGTGACTGTGGCGTTTGCCTCAACATTTTTTTTATGAGAAACGTGACTGTAATGTTTATCTTCTTAATTTATCATAGTTCAAGATTTTAGTTATTCGCAAATTACTTTAATATTTGACTTGTCACTAACCCACTAAATCAAAATTTGTTTCGATAATTTCCCTTAAATTTATGTTCTAATGCTATACTCTAATTACCTCGTAATATGATCCTTATTTATAATTAAAATAAATTATAAATAATTAAAATCATATATTAATTACATAAATTAAAATAGACCCGTAATTATAAAAATTAAAGAGACTTAAAACTAATCAAAGAAATAAATGTTTGTATAATTTAAGTGTGCGCAGGGTGAGTGAAATTAAAGGATGGCCTGCATACAATTTAAGTGACAAGTACAAGCCTGAAGATTATATATAAAGTCACATGTCCCTCACAATTCATCCTAAGCTAAAATCTACAACTTCAAATTAGAAAACAAGAAAAGTAAAGTTGGTATGAAGCTTCACAACACTCTGGTTTAATCTTCATATTCTGTTTCTTCTTCATCTTCATCTTGGTTGTTATCGAATCTCCATCCATCCTCGTCCCGGTCCTCCTCTGTTTCTTCGCTATCCTCCTCATAAGCTTCTTCTCTGGACGGCCATGGTTTTTTAAGTGCATGCTCTTGAGGAGCAGAAGCCAGAGTTGAAGCCTTTCGCTTGGAAACTTTTGCCTGAGGCAACTTCTGGCTTGGTTTCGGTCTACTGCTCTGTTTCTGGCTTTTGCTGTTGACACGTTTTCCTCCAAACCCATCGGGGTCACTCGCTTCGTCCATGTCATTATCAGCATTCGATATGCCATTATCTGCATTTTCATCGTACATGTGACCTGGATGCTCTCTCCTCAGATGGAGTTTGAGCTTGTATTCATGTATGTATGCCTTTTCGCAACCTTCATATGGACAAGCATAAGGACGATCCGAAGACGCAGATCCGTATGCTGCAGCAGGGGCCTTTGAAACCTTGGTTTGCTTCTCCAAATGTGGTGTAAATTTTGGCAATTCCGCGCTTACATTCTGCACAATAAAATCGAATTATTGCAGTTTTAGAGAATCAATGGAACGTTAAAATTTTGCATCAAATAAACATCACATAACAATCAAAGTTCCTTAATAAGCACATGCTTTCTCCAGCAGAAAGGTAGACCCAAAACTCAGGTTAATCTACGTACATGGGAGAATTACCTTTAAATCCTCTTGCATATTTTTCTCCACAACTAGCCCCCAGAATTTAAATGTTGGGTACATAATTATATGGTCTAAACCACAAATGGTTTAGGCATTTTGAGGATGAAAATACCAAACAAACTTTTAATTTGTTTCAGAAAAACTAAAACGAGGCATCATTGAGGTTACAAACCTTTTCATGGTGAGATGCAATGTGGTTCTTTAGCTTGTATTCATGAGCAAATCTCTTTCCACAATCCTGGTAAGGGCAGATGTGGTAGTTTTCTTGCGAGTGTGTTTTCATGTGCGACCTTAAGTTGAAATCCAGGGAGAATGCCTGCGGAGCAAAACCTTCAATAAATGTAAATATTGGTTGCTTATAAAAAATTAAAAATGCCTTGAGTTTTGAGTATGCAAAACATGCATGAACGGCGGAACAATCATCATTATCCTAGCCGATCACTGCTAGCTGTAACCAGCAGATTCATTTCATCACAAAAATAGGGGCGAATTTTTTAGTGCGTGTGGGGGTCCAGGAAAGACAGATCGGATTGAGAGGCCCACCTTAACCTTTTTTTATCAATACGATTCCCATTTTTTGTAGTCTTTATGCAACTTCATTCACACTGAACATGGTAAACTTAGCAAAGAGCAAAAATTTATTTTATGAGTGAATTTAGCAAACTCCAACGTAAACGACCTCACAATATTTAATTTAAGAGAAAATAAAGAATAAAACTAGAGCAAACACTTTGTTAAACATTCAGAAAAGAAAAAAAGGAATATCACTTTCCTGAAATGGCTGAATATGAGAGAAACACTTGATGAGTGGCAAACTAAATGAATAAAAATTGCAGGACATAACAAAACAGTTAAGGAGGTTATATTGTTCACCTTACCGCAGCCTTCATGAGGGCACACAAAATCTCTTTCTCCTGTATGGATAAGAAAATGTCGTTTCAACTTTGAACTATCCAGAAATTTCTGCACAACGAATACTATTTCTTTTTAAAAAAATTAGAGTGAACACATGAACATAAGTTGATCAAAAGAAATCCAAACAACTGATGAAATTGATAAGAATGACTAAGCCGGATTTGGCAATTCAAGCTCGTTAGTTTTCATTAGTTACCATTCCTTTGTGCCAAACTAATTAAAATCACAGAGCTCGAGAAAATAATCACACAATCAAAGAATTGTATAGTACAAAATGACGAAAAGAAATCATAAAAAACGATATTTTTCAGCTATACATTGATTTTTTTTTTCATTTATTTTTTCTTAAAATGATATTGGTCATTACTATTTTTTGTTGTCATTATTACCTCAATCATCAGAAACCATGGGAGAATCAAGCATATTTTTGTTTGAATCTTAATATTGTAGACTATACTAGATGATAAATCAAGTTAACAAAACATTAGCATGGTATGCAGTATATGAACATCCAACTCCTGAAAGTTTTTGGGTAAGAGGTAGTATTTGTACCTTTCCGCATCCGTCATAATGACAAACGTATTGCCTCTCTCCATGGATGTGAGAATGCTTTCTCAAAGCACCAGCATCAATAAATGTCTTACCGCAGCCATCATAGCTGCAAAAGAAAAGCACTTCAGTCGTTGGTTCTGGTTCTGGATCAGGTGCCTCTGGTTGGTTTGCCTTCTCTGTTAAGGCCTTCAACGTATCCTCTAAGCCAAGCATTGCAACATCAATCAAAGCTTATGTCTTACAAAATAAATGAAATTGGAAGTATATATATTAAGGCTCAATAGTCAATTATCTATCCAGTAGTCTCCAAAAGAAAAACAAACTAAATGATCTATATGTACTGTGAATTACAAAGCTTCTATATACTCATACAATTGAATTAACCGTCTTCTAAAGAGGATCAACTTAAAAGTTTAACATAGCACATATACCTCAATTTAATCATTACAAGTAATGCACAGTCAACCATGTCGATGAGAAAATCCAAAATAAAAGCAAGAAACCATTTTTAACTCCAAACTGGCACTGTCTTACAACTCTATTCAATTATATGTGTGCGAGAGAATTGAAATTTTGAACAGAAATTTTGAACAGCATGAAAGGAACAGAAAAAACACAAATAAGAGGGAAAAAAAGAGAGTAGAGAAATTGACCATCAAACGCGAGTAAATATATGAAGAACAATATACCTCTGACCCATTTCAAAAGAGAGCACTTTCCTCCAGTTGCTACAACATCTTGGGGCACCCTGAAGAATTGAATGATTTTTATGTCAATTACTGTAAGAAACTACTGTTCATCATTCCTAAATTTCGTTGGTGTTTCTTACAAACGTCAATAAAATTTAAGTGCTACTTGTTGATGAGTATTAGCTTAGGATACCATGATTAGCCAAAATCTTTCGATTGAAACTGAGTTGTCGCAGAAAAACCTTTTCTTTCCCTTTTCTTATCTCACGTCTTCACCAAAACTTCCTTCCTCATCCTTTTTCTTACCTCAATTTTTCTCCAAAACCAAAATTATACTAACATAAGTAGGCTCTTAAGTAGAAAAATAAAAATCTCAAGTTTCAAAGATTACCATTCCTTGAGCCATTTGACAGCAGGAACCTTGGATTTCAAAAGAGAGCGCCTCTCGAAAAGATTATGATGGAACTGGGTCTCCATCTCTCTTCCAACAAATACTCCGTACCGGCGTTATTTCTCCTACAAACCCTTCAGAATCTGGGCAGAATTGTCAAAAAAAGGTTTTCAGCGACCAAAAAACATGGTAAGCGAAAAAGATGAAGAGAGAAAAGTCGACGTCGGAGGTCGTCCCGAGCTTTCCCGGCAGCCTTTTTAAACATGGTAACCGGAATTTACCTTCCTGCCTCCGGGATTTCGACACTGCAGAGCACCGGTTCAACGACTTTGGAGGCCAATCTGTAGCGAGAGATCTTTTGGCCAACGGCCGGAAAGTACACCAAAGGGTAGGAACTCCAACGGAGGGTCTACGGAAGGAAGAGGAAGAGCGAGACTTCAGTGAAGCAAGGCTAATCATGGGCCATTTGCTTCTGGGCCTTTAGTAAGACCCACAAATCAGTAATTGCTCGGCCGGGCCCACTCTCATCCCCACCATGTTCATATGGCATTGAAATGATTGTCAGGAATGAAAGGAGGGTTATATATTCACTCTAGTTTTATGCATAACGCACTCTCCCTTCATAAATTTGAATAATTATTGACAGATGAATTAAAAACATATAAACGTTATATAAGATTAGATTATAAATACATCATTCTAGTTATTTTGTAATTAAAAAATTGTTTAGTTGTCAAATAATTTAAAATTTTTAAGAATTTCCTTTAAAGAAAAGGTACTTAAATGTAGGAAACGTTCCTATACTTTTTTATATAAATATACCCTTGCATTTAGGGACGTTAACAATTAATTCTGTGTTGTTAGAGTCAACGTCAACACAATATATTATGATCACCAAAATAGTGTTCGATCGGTTACATATTAATCAATATTCGCTTGGGATTATTGACGTAAAAGATTTGTCTAAGTCAAATAATATCTTTCAAATTAAAATTCCACACCATGGGATGGTAGTGTTAACCAAGATTACATTGACAAAAAGCAAAGTCCGAAAAATATATACTATTCTATTTATTACAGGTTATTTATGATAACTTTATATTAACATATATATTGTATATATGTGAGATAAAATATAAAGAGTAATAACCAAAATAAGTCCATGACTTATATTTGGAGTATAGAATCTTCAAATAGTTCATAGTCATAAACATAATTCATCTCATTAAGAATGTATAGTTATATCCTGACTATATATGTAGTGACATAAGACAAATATGTTTTATATAAGACTTTACCAAGATAAAATTATATTGTTTTGATAATTTTCGTTAAATATAAAACAATTAATTTTATTATAATGATGATAATATATGTATGATTTTAATTCGTTGTATTTGACAAACTCGTATTTTATTTTAATATATTCTTTGATTTACTTGGTAAAATTTTGTACAAAATATGATTCGTATATCTTGTATATTGAGAGTGAATTAAAATGAATAGCTGAGAATGTTAATATTGATACAATGAAATTCATTTCTATAGATTTCTTTGTTTGTTAGTTCAGGAATCGAATAATTAGCGTGAAATTTATAATCGTTTTGCATTAATTATTCAATAAAAAAATAATAGTAGTAAAAGATAAAGACGTAATATGAGAAGTTAACGGATTATAAACCTAGCTCTATTATGAATCTAAATAGAGGATTAATACATATATAATGACTATATCAATGGATATTACTTTAAGTAAATATACTCTATAGTTTTTTAGAGTGCAACTCTAAGTATTTAGTGAAATACTTTAGAGTTAATAATTATGTTAATTAATATAAAAAGTTTATATTAATTAACGAAAAATTATTAGAGCTTAAAACAATAAGTCCATCAGTCCATTCATCACCTTATATCATTATTCGAATAATAGAATAATGAACAAAAAAGATTAAATAATTAATTAGGAATTAATTATTTAATACACTCAACAATAATTTTATTATTTTTCATTTATAGAATAATTGAATTATTGATTAAGACACAATGAAAAAAGTTGTTAGAGTTAATATGTTTGTTATATTCTATTAAATGAAATAATTGAATTATTGATTATTCAATTAATTAACAAATATAAAGTAACTTTTGAAAATTATTTTTAAAATGAATTATATGAAATTTGAGTTAATGTTATGGTGTCAAGTGTTGAGTTATGATGACAAGATATTTTGATTTCCATAACATTTTTGTAATTAATGTATGAAATCAATTCCAACTTAAATGGGAGATTAATATTTGTAGTGGTTTTCTCTAAATGTCATAATGACCATTATGGAGTTATTCCACTATAAATAGTGGTTCAACCTTATTAGCATGAGTGGTTGAAATCTTTGATATTAAAGAATCCATTTTGAGAGCAAATTTGTGAATATTCTGTATTGGCTTTAGAGAAGCATTATCTATATATAAATAAATCGTCTCATGTGTTGAGAATACTATCTATCAGAAATTGAGTGTGATCTTACTGCATTTCATTACACTCACATGTGCTTATTTGAGGTGAGGAAGATTGACAGAGAAGATTGAAGGTGTCAAGGGTTGAAGAAATTACAATCAAAGCTCTCTGATTTTATACCCGTGTGAAGTAAACTACAAAGGTATAATTTCTTAATCTTTTAGATTAGATCAAAAATAAGATTTTTTTAATACATATGATTATTAATATATTATAACAACAATCCTCTTTATTTTCATGTTAAAATTGTTTTTGATGATAAGGTTATATACATTATTGTTGTTTCGAACATCGATAATTCCGCCATGCGAGATAACCTAAAAATCAACAATTGGTATCAGAGCTTCGTTGTAATTTTGATGTATTTAATAATGTGATTTTATGAAAATTATGATATGTGATGATGAGTAGGCTTATGTATTTTTAATCTATATATATATTTTGAATGTTAAATGTAGGGAAAATGACAAATCAACTATCGTACTTTGTGATCAATGACAAGTCAATCACTAAAGTGTTTTTGCTAACAACTTAACTACTAAACTATGAAAAATGGACGAAGTAAACACCACAGTTATGTTTTCTGTTAAAACGTATTGTCGTTCCGCGACGGAATGTTACACTTTCTGTTGCAGAATGTTATATTTTGAAATAAAATGATTAAAGTTTGTTGTTACGCTGCGAAACGTTACAATTTCTGTCGCGGAACGCTATATAGGAAATAGGAAAATTTCCTTATTTTCTTATAGGAAGATTTCTTTCTTTCCTTTCTTCTTTCCAAAGAGGAAAGCAAGAAATTTTTCAATATGGCGTCGTTCCGCTGCGGATTGACGTCGTTTCACAGTGGAATAACGAAGAATGAAGTTCTGTTCGTTCTGTCTTTTATGAAAAATTCATTTACTCCATTACTCTTCTAATTTTTTGTTCTTTTCTTCTAAGATAATTTACTAGTCTCTTCAAAAAATGGCTCGCATTCTCTCTGCTCATCTTCACTACTGCAATTTCCTCGTTTGATAAATCTTCTCTCAGTTTTCCTTAAAATTTTTCTAATTCCAGTTTTATGATCTCTTTTACAGACGTCTCTAGACTCTGAAATCTTCGTCTTCTTCTCCACAGAGAAATCGTTATTGTCGTCTATCGTTGAATGATTTGTAAACGCAAGAGAATCGATTTTTAACAGCAAATGTAACAAAGATGGTTGCAGAGTCTTTTTTTCCATAGTTCAGTGGTTAATTTGTTAACAAAAACACTTTAGTGGTTGACTTGTCATTGATCATAAAGTACGATGTTTGATTTGTCATTTTCTCTAAGATGTATGGATATATGCATGATTGGAATAATGATTGTAATTTCATGTGGCTAATTTGACTTATAAATATTTTTTTAAATTTCTTATTTTTAATATTGATATAAACTCAATTTGTCTTGGGTAAATATTTTTTATGTTATATTGATGGATATCAAAGAACGAAAGATGACAAGACAAATTTTGAAGCAAGACTATGGTGTGCAATTGTTGTCACCGCGACGTATGACCCAAAAATGTGGAGGACAAAATACACATTGGATGAGGTTTTTCCACCATGACTTTATTTTTTTTATGAGTTTATATCTAATTTTAGAAATACCCAAATCAACCCTGTCATTATTTCATTTACTTTTATGCTTGATATAAGTTGTTTTATCATTGTCATGTATTCACATGTCATATAATATTTGCATATAGAGTTTACTTATCATTTAGTTTTCTTACATTGACATACATTCTTAATATATATTTTATTTATTTATTTTTGATAAATTAGTTTGTTAAAAATTAAATGGTTTTAATTAGGTTAAAACTATTAATTTATATTTAAGAATTATGTGAGAAAATAAAATAATGCAAAATTTTAATGTTAAAAATTTTACATTATTTTTAAGTACTAAATAAATTGTTTATTTAATATCATTAATTTTATTATTTGATTATAAAATTGATAATCTATATAAAAATAAATTTATTTTGATTAAATATTTTTTATAGGTTTAATAGAATATGTGATATTCTATAAAATCACTATAATTCAAAATAATGAGTGGGAGCTGAGAGTGAGACATAACTTTTTATGGTCTCCATCGTTGATACAACAACATGAGATTTAAGCGAGACTCCGAGACAACTTTGTTATCGTCCTCCCTAAGGAGAGTGTTCACTTAGATCAATATCATGGTTGGTCTTTTAGAGACAGGTTTTATAAATTGTATTTTATGGTTGACCGTCCTTAAGGCGACAATTATAAGATAAGTTTTATAAAACCGAAACGGTGGTATACACTCATGAAAATGTGATATAATGTGTTAATCATATTTTGACTAAAACTAATCGATAGTTAATAAATTTTGAAAATATGAGATATTTTGAATAAATTTATTAATAGATAATAGTTTTACCATAAAAAAAAAATATTAAGTATCGAGACAATAGTAGCATTTGCATTTTATTTAGTGATTTAGTATGCTCATGCATCATTTTACTTGCCATATCTTTTGAATTTTAAGCATAATATTAATCTTTATTTATTTATTACAACATAATGTTTCTTTTATGATTAATTTACTCATGACTGAAAAGTTGACTGGCAATAATTTCATCAATTTGAAAAAGAACATGAATATGATTTTTGTGCACGACAACTTAAAGTTTGTCCTGACTGAGGAATGTTCTTCGATCCTTATTGAAAATGCCATGAATGAGGAAAGAGAACCATTTGAGACAAGGAAACGAGTAAATGACAAAACTCGTTGTTATTTACTCACTTCCACAACAAATGTTCTCAACACAAAATTTGATAATAGAAAGACTACTTAAGAGATAATGGAGTCTCTTCAGAACATGTTTGGTAACACCATCTAACCAAACTCGTCATGAAGCTCTCAAGAAAGTCATGAATAGTAAAATGCGGGTTGGTACTTCTGTTAGAGAGCATGTGTTGATGATGATTAGCATGATTCATGAAGCTGAGATTAATAAGGCCCATATTGATGAGGCTATCCAAGTTGGCATGATTTTTGAAAGCTTGAGCCCACAGTTCTTACAATTCAAGAGCAACTACTTTGTGAACAAATTGAGTTACGAAATTACTCAGTTGCTCAACAAGCTTATGACTTATGAGTCCATATCTTCTGTAGAGAAGAAGGGAGAAACAAATGTTGTTGAGCCTTTCTCTTCTCACTCTTCCCTTAAAAAGCGACAGAAATTTCAGAAAAAAGGCAAAGGTCTAGGAGCATATCTAGCAGGGAGTAAGAATGACACCTTCAATAAAAGGAACAAGACTAACTAAGGAAACAAGAATAGCTTGAGTCAGAAAAAATCCAAAGGAAAATGTTTTCATTTTGGAGTTTATGGTCATTGGAAGAGAAACTATAAAAAGTATCTCGAGGAGCTAAAGAAAAAAAAGACAGGTAAATTTGATTTACTTGTTATTGAATTTTGATTTGTTGAGAATAATTTATCACCCTAGATAGTTGATTCAGGTGCGACTAATCATGTTTGTTGTTCTTTACAGATACTTAGTTTCTACTGGAAGCTAGTAGATGGGGAGTTCACTATGAGAGTGGGGCACTAGTTTTAGCTTCAACAGTGGGAGAAACAAAATTATATTTTTAGAGTACATTTTTATTTTTGAATAATGTTTATTTTGTACCGGGATTTACTAGAAATCTCATTTATTTTTCTCACTTATTTGAACAATGTTATTCAATTTCTTTTGATGATAATAATATTATTATTTCTAGAAATAGACTAGATATTTGTTCGAGTTTTACGAAGAGTGAACTTTATGTGATAAGACCTACCAATAAATCACTGTTGACTACTGAAATTTCTCAAGTAGAATTGCCTAAGTCCAAGAAAATTAAAATTTCTCATGATGATAACAAATATCTTTGGCACCTCATCTAGGCCAAAGTAATCTAGATAGAATTAATAGACTTATGAAGGAAGGTCTTTTGAAAGATCTAAATGTTGGATTTTTACTAGTCTATGAATCCCGTCCAGAGATAAAATGGCCAAGAGACCTCTTTCTACAAAGGGTCAAAGGGCCCAAGAGCCACTTGAGTTCATACATTCAAATGTATGTGGCCCAATGACTACTCGAGCCAGAGGTGGTTATGAGAACTTCATCACTTTTGTTGATGTTTACTAAAGACAGAAACTTTTAGAAAGTTTCAAGAGTTTAAAGCTGAAGCTAAAAAATAGTTCGATAAGTTAATCAAGTGTCTTCGATCAGATCGAGGAAGTGAATACCTTGATAATGAATTCAAGGATTACCTATTAGAACATGAGATTATATCTCAGCTAACAACACCTAGCACTCCTAACCAATATGGTGTAGTTGAGAGGAGAAATAAGACTTTACTTAACATGATTCGATCCATGATAAGTTACTCTGCACTTCCAAAATCATTTTGGAGATATGCCATGTAGACAACAACTTATATTTTGAATGTGATCCCATCTAAGTCTATTCCTAAGACACCTTTAGAGTTGTGGAATGGTCACAAACCTAGTTTGAAACACTTTCATATATGGGGGTGTCTAGCATATGTGCTAGTAGGAAAGACTGAAAAATTAGAACCTCGATCTGAAGTTTGCATGTTTGTTGGTTATGCAAAAGGCACAATAGCAGGTTTATTCTATAGTCCTCAAGATAATAAGGTATTTGTATTGACAAATGCCACATTTCTTGAATATGACTATATAACAAGGTATTTGTATAAACAAATGCCACATTACTTTGATATCTTCCTAACATTCCCTCACTAAATGCAATGTTGGGCTTGATACAAACTTGAGCATACATTAAGATTCCAATAACATAACAATATGAAATGTTAAGCATTTTTTCCCTTTCGAACTCATTTTTATGACATTTGTTCTCATGGAACATATTCCCTTTTACAATTGGTGTTATGTCTGGTGAACAATCTTTTATTTGAAATATTTATAAAATTGCATTGATGTAAGCCTTTGGAGATAGACCTAAGATTCCTTGGAGTCTATCTTGATGAATCTCAGTGCCTAAGACATAAGATGCATCACCTATATCCTTCATCTCAAAATTCTTATAAAGCAACTGCTTCACCTCGTGTAAAAACCCTTATTATTGGATGCAAGTAATATATCATCTAAGTATAAAACAAGGAAACATATATCACTATCGGGGAGCTTGTTTTAATCTTACATGGACCTATTAAATTTGCGTACCAAATTCTCACCATCATTAGAAGAGAATCCTTCAGGTTGTTTCATATAAATTTTTTTTATCTAGATCTCCGTTAAGAATAGTTGTTTTCATATCTATTTGTTGCAATTCAATATCAAAGTGCACTACCCATGCCAAAATTACACGAAGAGAATCTTTCTATGATACAGGAGAAAATGTCTATGTGTAGTCACTTCATTTTTAGTGAATCATTTTGCAATAAGTCTTGCTTTATATATCTCAATGTCACCTAATGAGTCTTTCTTTGTCTTAAACACCTAATTACACCCTATGGTTTTTGCTCCTTGAGGCAACTCTATGAAATCCTAGACTTTATTACACTTAATGGAATTCCTCTCATCTTTATGGCATTATACCATCTAGTTGATTCTTTACAAATAACGACCTGTGAAAATGTTTCAAGATCATTTACAACTCCAATATCATAGTCAAATTCATGTAGAAACACTTCAAAATCACTAGCAATTATTGACTATATAGTCTTAGTAGATCTTCTTAATGTTGTATCAACACTTTCCAAAGCATCATGTTGTACAACTAGTTGGTCAATAGTCTCAAACTCTAGAAAAACCTTATCTATAAGATAGTCTTCAACTATTTGTGGAACTTCAATGATTGGTTGCTTAACACCCATTTATTCTTGAGGGGTATTCTTGACTAGTCCATCACTTGAGGTGGATGGTTTAGAATGACCATTTCCATAAACTATGTTCTTGAATTGATCTCTCCCAATGATCAAGTCCTTTTGACGCGTTTTGGGTGATTTTTGAAATTGAGCAGACTATCTGTAACAAAATTGTGGTAAACTAAAAAAACACAGCTTTGAAATTAAGTCATTTATGGCTTAGATGTGGTCGACCGGAAACCAAGTGGCGGTTGACTAGACAACTTGAACGATGCCTCTATCGAAGGAGCGGACCGCCAAAAGCTGGGGATGCAGACGATTGGAGACACACAACTTTGAAAATGTTGGCTTCTTGACTATTTACAGTTGGCTGGATGGATAGTAGCGGCTGAATAGATATGGCAATCTGGGACTTCAAATTTCAGACTCGCAACATTTCAGGAGAATTTTGGAACACCCGAACCAAACCCTTGTTCCCAAAATTCAAGAGAACTCCTTCACAATGATTAGAACTACTTCCAAATCCCCAAAATAGCAACTCCAAAAATCCAAAGAATGAAAACAACAAAATAATGAGAATTAACGAATGACAAAAGAACAATGGTGTTTATGGAAACTCTCTCTTATTCTAACCTAAAAAAAGTTATATGAAGATTTCACTAAACTGCCACACTCAAACTCACAACTCTTGAATGATAAAGTAAATGACCCAAGAGGCAATCCTCAAGAATCTACTAGAGAGAAATCTATAATATTTAATTCAATAATCAAAACTCAACCTACCTTACACAAAAACCTATCCCTAGACTAAATAGGCAACCCTAATGACAAACCTGTAAATAAGTTAAAGTTTTGAAATAAATGATTAAAAATAAAATAAAAACAATAACGTGCTAGGGTGGGGCCCATTGCACATCACATTTTTAAGAAACTTTGTTTTTCTTGACTTCACAAATCTAGTGGTGTGAAATGGACAGTAAAATATGTATCCTTTAAACTTCTCGACATATCCAACGAACTAACCACTTTTAATCCTTGAATCCAGTTTCTTTTCTTGTGGGTTGTAAACTCTTATTTCAAATGGACATCTCCAAACACGCATATGTCACAAACTCAGTTTCCAACCTTTCATCAAATCAAAAGGTGTCTTGGAGACAACTTGGTTGTAACTTGATGTAATATATACATAGTCATCTTAAGAACTTCAGTCTACAAGAAATTCAAAAGTTTTGAACTTCCAATTATAATTAGCACCTTGTCTAATAATTTTTGTTTCTGCTTTTTGCTACATCATTCTGGCTTGGTGAACTGGACATGATTTATTAGGCAACAATTTCATATTCTTGAAGAAGCTTTACAAAAGAAATAGGTGCTAGTCCATCTTCTATTTATCTACCATAATATTCACGCCACTATACGATCTCACTATTTTTATTTTTATTTTTGCATTGTTTCTCTACTTCAACCTTAAATATCTTAAAGTCATCGAACACTTTGTACTCATTGCGAATCAAGTAGAGATTCATGTTGATGGACCAACGTAAGGAGGTAAGAAAGTAACCTGTGAAGGGTTGATTGCTTGATGTCGTTGAATGATAGAGAGTGTCAAAAACCAGGCGGGGTGGTCGATTAGCAATAGGCGGAGAATGACCGAAATTAGGCAATTTTGATTGTTCGCAAATTTGGAGGCAGAAAAGCAGTTGGACAACTGAAGGCGAAATAAGAAAAATTCAATCATCCTCAATTTGTGTGGTCGGTCGATTGGTTGAAGAGGTGGTGATCGACCGAAAGGCAGAATCTTTCTATACTTTGCCACAAATCAATTTATGGAAACTTCGACTTTGGAAACCAACATCTCTCTTGTTTTAGAAGCTCTCTCTGAAAGTTTGATAGTAGCCATGTTGATGAGGAAAGAAGAACTCTTTCCAAAATAAGGATGAGAAACACCACAGATTTGAAAATATGCTCGGAAGAAGTTGATTACCCAGAAATTGAAAGATATCACAACTTGTACTCCCATATGGATGTCTCCACCAATGTAACTCATTTGGAAAGTTGGACACCTCTTCATACACTTTTTCTCCAAGGAGTAGGAGTACGGATGCCAATAAGAGAGACTACTCAACTTATAAGTAACCTCAATTTGTGATGCAGTACACACAAGGAACTTTGGATGTAACTTACCAAAGGTTGAAAAAGGAATCACTCTTATTTTGAAATAATAAAAAGCTTTTAATAATCAAACTTCAATGCATGAAACACTTACATAGGTGGCTATATATAGCCTATTACAAACCATAGAATTGGAAATAACATAGTAAGAAATAAACTAGGTATTTGGCCACTACTTGGCTGATTACTATACTAAGTTTTAGGTAACTTTCTAAAGTGATTATTTAACTATTCTTTTCTTGCTTTTCCTCCAAGTTTTGCTGGATTTTGTCAGCTACTTTCTCTTCAAATTTTGCCACTTGGTTGGTTGCCATATCTATGTAATAATCAGCCTTCCTTTTGTCCACTTGCTTGGTCGATTGGGAAGGTTTTCATATCTCTACTTCCTTTGATCTTTCTTGCCCTTTAAGCTTGACTTCTTGGACTTCTTTCTTTAATAGAATATGGGCCTCCCTTGGTCTTTTTGGGTTGGTAGCTTCTTTATTTGGGTCATAATTGAGCTATCTTTCAAATGGTTTGAAAGGAAAGTGTTGATGAGTCTTTGAACCATTGTTTTTGTGAGTGGACCTTGTAGTTCACACATGCATCATGAGTAATCATCAATAAAATTGATGAATTATTTCTAACAATATGGCCATATCTGGACAACAAATATTTTTATGTATGATCTCTAATATGCAATGCAATGCATGTAAAACTGGTTTTTACCTTTTCACGTCAAAACCATGATGAATCTATGTGTCATGCATGAATTTGTAATAATTTTAAAACATCATTTACCATTTTAACAAAACAGGCTTCTCGAGCCATCGATGAGGCATTCACCAAAATGTCAGATACATAGCTAGCTATAGTAAAATAACCTTTCATTGTTTTCTCAAAATAAAAACAATCATCAATCTAAAGGGAGGATCACAGAAGGACTCCTCCAAACATACACACAAAGAGTCGAAAGTCAAAGATGAAAACACCTTATAACCTAGGAGGAAGAATTCTCAAGGCGATCCAAGGATCAAGCCACATTATAAGGGTTGCCAACGAACAAGTCAGCGATGATACAACCCAAAACAAATACACAATGATTAGGTTTAGGGATTCGAAACCCAAAGAGCGTGTCATCATTGCTCTATTACCCATTTTCACACAGTGCACAAACAAAACATCTTTATGTAGTAGAAGATGTGTTGGGATAACCCATGATAATTTGAAACTGTGACCATCCAAAGTATCAAGAGGATTCATCCTCCCGTATATAGATATGAAAAATATCAAAATAATGAAATACCATGCATGCAAAGAAAAAAGTGTAAAACTCACGTATATATATGTAATATAAAAACTGACGTGTTGTCGAACAGTTCCAGCTTGGTTTTCATATATGGAAACCTAAAAAATAGAGTTTTGAAAACTATGATGTGATGTAGTGTGACCAACCAGAGCAACAACCTCATCGGGAATTGGCTCGTAATCCATAGAGTCATCTCATCCTATAACAGAGCAACCCATAATGAGTCCATATCCAAACTCAAGGGGAATAATAGGGAATGAGTCCTTTCCTAGTGTAACGACCGAGATTTTTTTTTTCTATCTTCTGTTTCCTCTTAAAATGCGTTAAATTTAAAACTTTTATAAAACAATTGAAAGCCTTTTGAAAAATAATATCAGAGTGCTTTTTCGAAATCCCGATCGTCACCCCATTTCACTTAAAACTCATTTAAGTAGTGGAAAGCTAGAATTATTAAATCTATTATCAAAACATAGCGGAAACGCACACAGAAACATTTCTTAAAACATCAATTAAGTCTAGGGTTAAAAGCGTCACATACTCAAAATAAGGTTTAGAGCAATAGTTGGTGTTTTACAAAACATGTTTAACATAAAACCCTTACAATTCATGTATTTTCTTCTTTTCTTGGGCCACACATCTACTCCAGTTGCGTTTCATTTGGATACTCCGCAGGCTCCACAGGAAAGGCCTCCTCTCCCACTCTCGGTACTACCATTTCATTACCTACACCACAAGTAAGGACGTGAGCCAATGGCCCAGTAAGGAAATGGGGTTTATGCATTATACTTATGCCTCTCTTTAGTTATCCTTTGGAATGGGGGCCACTCAAACCAATCTTTTTTTTACATTCGTTCGTTCGTTCTTTACTCGTACTTCGAGCTGGAGATTGTGGGATTTTCTCTTGCAATGGAATAGTTGGTTGGATCTAACCTTTTACTTGCAACTAAAACTCCTGTACCTGACAAGGGAGGGGCTTCGGCTAGTTACAGACTAGACCCACTACCCATCCGCCCCCCAACTCCCTTTTCTTTCCTCTTTTTTTATTTTTTTATCCTTTTTTTCCCAATGCATGCGAGTACTACCCCAAGGTGGCACTCCCTATTATTTTCTATTAACATGATGCATGATGACAATTAAATAGCGCACATATAGGAAGTAAATAATAATAAATTAAAGGAATGACAACCAAGAATTTAATGGCAGAATTTAAAAGCACATAAAGAGAATGAAGGAATACTTGAAAGGAATATATGACAACCATAAAGGAAACATATAGAAATGGCGATCAGAGTATGCTATTGAACGAAAATTAGATTTAATTCAACAATTTAAGCAGGTATCACAGAATTAAAATAATTACTGCATGCTCAAGTGAGTAAGCAACTAAGATTAAGTAGGATTTAACAACGATATTCTTAGCTGCAGTCTATCCACTAAACATGCTCAACTTAGTTTATTTAACATGATTAAATTGAATGCTTGAAGATTTAGATAATAATAGTTAATTGACATGCTTGAGGATTCGCAAGTGATAGTTACTTAACATGCTTGAGGTTAATCGAGTAATGGTTAATTAACATGCTTGAAGGTTCAACAAGAAATAGTTAACATACTTGAAGATTAAACAATAGTTAACTAATCATGCTTAAAAATTTACTAAGTAATAGTTAACACGCTTAAAGGTTATACAATAGTTAATTAATATGCTTGATAAGTAATAGCCAATTAACATGCTTGGGGATTAAACAAGTTAATTAACACAACTAATTAGTTTAATATGTTCGTAGAACATGCTTTATAACAACAGGGTGCTCATAGAGATATTAAACGATGATTCAGAGTTAAAATCACATGCTTAAACAACAAATATAGTTACAGTGAAACCACAGCGAAAGTGTTACGATTAACAGGTTTATTAGCCGTAGCAAAGGTATATAATAAAAATGAACAAAAGAGTAAGCATGCTCAGAATATCACAAAACAATATTCGTCTAGTTGAAAATATAATTAAACATAGAGTCCATCTCATTCATCCTTGACAGTTACCGTGAATTTACCAGTTCATAATCCCACTACACTAAACTTGACATAAGACAAGGCTTAATACTCCAAACTTAACATCCAGTGAATGTAATTAAGCATTGATATGTAATAACAAAACAAGGCAGAAATATAAGAATAGAACAAGGCAAAATGTGATAACAGAACAAGCAGAAACAAAATGAACAGAACGAAACGTCTACAAGAGATAAAGTATTCAAGGAAATCACTACACACACACTTTACTTGTGGGTAGGGCCTCCACAAGCCAAGACTAACCCAAATCCTTACTTTTGTTTTGAAAGAAACAAGCAGGGACTATAAAACTCCACTCCTAGCAACACCACACACCCTCAAGACGAGAAGGAAGCTAAATGAAGGAGAAGAGAACACAGAGGAAAGGAAAAATGGACTACATGTAGAGGAGGCAGACTGGAGATTAAAAGGAGAGCTCACCAGGGACAATCATAAGCGTAGGAGAGGGCAAGGGAGGGCAGCTACGCCTGGGCTGAAGCTGGATGGCGAAATTTCGTTGTTTGGAGGCGCGAAATAAATGACTATGTGAAAAACTGTCTAATTTAAATCATTAAATTTACGCTAATCTGCGATCTTTTGGATGGGTGCGGATGCACAGGTCTCATCCGCATGTGTAAATTCCTCAAGTAGATTCGCGTTCACGGATGCCAAATATTGTCCTCACTCTGTCCGCATCGTCCACAGATGATATTCAGACTCGTCTTGGCGTCCCCATGTATCATCTGAATCTACCCATAATTTGGACAGATTAGAATTAGACGAGGCCCCGCCACATCCGCACTAGTTCGCATGCGTCCGAAGGTCTCCAGACTTGGACAGATTCAATTCGGATGCCACCAACTTACGCCTGCATTCGTTCGGACTTGTTTGAAACTCCACGACACAGGTGAAGTTAGGATGCGGATTTGAGTCCTGAGTCGTCCCAAGGTTTGGGGCGACGTTCCATACATTTGCGGACGACACCTCACATCCTCAAGTCATCCGCAGGTGTCCGAATAGGCCAAAATTCCTTTTTCTTCACATTTTCCAACTAAACTTTTATCCAGTAATATTTTCCCCATAAATACATGTTATAATTTAACACGTATCAATATGCTATGTAATGTATATTTATCTCTAAAATTTGATTACATAGCGTACACGAGGAAAACAGTATTGGGGTATTACAACTAAGACTAGGAACCCAAAAAAAGAAGAAAAGAAATCATGGTTGTGCTTCAGCGTTAAAATTTAACCTAAAAAGGCTGTTATTGTCGTTCAGTCCTTGTCGCACACAATCGACACAGACGTTCAGTCTAGACCTTCCTGCGGATGATAAGGTCTTGCTGCAAAAAGACCGACGTGGATGCCTGGATGTCAGTTGTGGACGACCGGTCTAATACCCATTGTGGATGTCCAACATGGACACTCACACTAGATGCAGACGTCCGGGTTCATCTGTGAATTGACCCATGTAGACGCCCAAACACTTACCGTGGACACCCAGTCCTAAAACACTCATACTCTTGCGGTTGATCGAACTCAACAGAGATTAATCGGGGATGACGTTTCTAGCAAAGATCTGCAAGGAAACTCGCCCCTCTTCGCCATTTGTTCCAACCAATCATCCAATACGCCTGCATAGACTCCTAATCTACCTAAATATTATTGTAATAACTTATGAATTTAAGTTTCTAAGCTTAAATCCAGATTCAACTTTTAACCAAAACTATAAGCACGAAAACAAAGATAAAAACTTAGCTTAACTACAAAAGCTCTTCAACAAAGTCTGAGCTAAGGTCGTCGGGAATGCGAATCAAGTATCAAATTGACCTCTTTCCCCAATTTGGTCTCTCTCTCTCTCTCTCTCTCTCTCTTTCTCTCTCTCCCTCTCTCTCTCTCTCATTTCTTGCTTTGTGGCAGCTGAGTGAGGAATGAGGAGAAGCCCTCGTTTCTTAATTTAAAATATTATTTTTATTTAAAAAATAATTAATTTAATGTAATATAATATATAATAAATTGTATATCATATATATTAAATTAATCAACTTAAATAGTCAATTTTGAAAAATCTATACGTTAACCAAATTTCGACCCGAAGAATTCTCATTCACCAAATTAAATTCTTTGATTTATTTACTGCTCGGTAACACCCCAATCTACCGATTTGACAATTTGACCTAAAATTTGCACATGGCCGTTGTGAAACAAAATTGGTCAAATCTAAACACCTTGAGTGAATGTAATGCGAAAAATTTACATGTGAAATTTATTATTACAATATTTGCAATTTTTGCAGAACTCCTCCTGACTCCTTTCGTTAACTTGTAGTTTGCTTACTCTTTATGTAGTCTATACAAATCTCAAAATCAGTAAAGTTTAGAGTGCTTACTACTCATTCATTTACTAATTTTTTATTCTTTGCTCGGAGGATTGACCCAATCTCCTATCCTACAACATAGAGAGATATTTATTTATAACACATCTTTTACTCTCTCCATGTACATGAGAAGTTTCATTTTGTAAATTTAAGTAGTAAAGACCACCAGAAAATGTATCATTCTTAACAAATTCAAATTTATAAAATAAAATAAAAAGACTTCTTCATTAACGAAAAGGAATATCAAAAGAGTACATGTAACACTCAAAACATTTCCACGAATAATTTTATGTGTAATGTGACATTTTGAAATTTAAATGGAATGACTAGTGTCACAATTGGAAATTTATATATTCACATAATCAATGATATATTTTAATATATAGAATAAATATTTTATGTTATTAAGAATGTTTTAGAATTAAGAAAAGTTCGGTGTGGAAATTTGTGGATTAACTGGTTACAAAATGAAGAGTATCTACAGAAGGGAATGTGTGATGATCCAGATAAAGGATTAGCCGAAATAATCATATTTACTATGATTAAATATGATTAAACAATAATAAGTCATGAGTTGACTTTGAAGAAGAAATTGACAGAACAATTGAGGGTGTCTTTTCAAAATAAAAATAAGTACAATAGAAGATATCGTAAATCATGAAATGGTGATGAAATTGGATCAATTGGGTGTATGCTCATTAAGATATGAATTTTTGTACAAAAGTTGATGGATGTGTTATAAATGAGCATAGTCACTATTTGTGGCTAATTGGATAGGTTATTGTAATTATCAATTCAAACCATTTTAAGATCATAAAATAGACACATAAATGAAGTTTATAGCTTTGGATTGAAGGGATTTGGATGTATGTTATAAAAGTTATGCAAGTTTGAAGTTGGATAACTCCAAAACTGCATTGTTTTGGGAAATGTCTTAAAATTGGACTTTTGAGTGGGAATCTGGGATGCATATAAAAGGAGAAATGTTCATAACACCTTAAAGTATGTGTCCATGTAAGAAAGTTGAACAACCGATGAGGTTATGACATGTGTCACTTAAGGATTAGTGTTTAAGTGTGTGATTAAGGTGTAATTGAAGGATGATTAAGGTTAATTAATTATGATTAATTATGATAATCATTGGGATTAGCTTATAACTAATCTAGATTAATTAGTTTAAGCTAAGAATTGTTAAGGGTAACTAACCTTGATATTTTTGTAAATATCCATGGGTTGGATGATAAAATGGTAAAGTTTGAAGGATGAATTGGTTAAAAGGGTAATTTTACACTAAGAGCTCTCTAGAAACTTGTGGGATGGAAGGGAATCAGCTTTATTTTGTGTTGTTCCAGAGAGGGAAAAAAGAGGAAGAAGAGAATGAGAAAAGAGGGAGAAGGAAGAAGAAGAAAGGGAAGGAGAATGATTTGACCTTTGATTCTTAAAAAGAAAGTGTTCTTCCCATCAAGAGCATCATTTTGAGGTAAAAATTAAGGGTTGAGAGTGAATAATAAGTGATCTCCAAGAGGTAAGAACCCTATCTTAAGTTTTTTATAAACTATGTTAAATATTGCATTGTTTAGGTGAAGAAAATAATGGGGAGCGGAATTATAATTGAAGTTTATGGAATTGCATATTGGTATCTGTAAAATCCATAATTTTTGGATTTTATATTTTTATGAGTAAAATTTTTACTTTAGTCTATGTCAATTGTTTTGTGTTTACCAGATCTTTGCCATGTGTCGTGGGTCTTCAGCCATGTGTGAAAGGTCGAGTTAATGGCCAAACGGTTTATTTCGTCTTCCTCTGCAGCCCAAAGTTGTGGGATTGTGTTCGGTACATTCTTATATTTGTAGTTTAAGTTCTAAGTTTGTTGGGTTTTGTAGAATTAAGATTGAAATGTCTTATTTAATATTTATAATATAATATAATAATTTATATTATATTATATTAAATAAAATTAATTTCCTTTCTTAAAAGGAAATCCTTCCTTTCTTGGAGGAGCCTGTCCACTCAAGGGAGAGGAAAGGAGAAGGGTGGAGAATTGGCGAGCGAACTTCGTTATTTTTTTATTCGATTATGTTTGTGACATTCTCATATCCGACTTTTGTGAAGGAGTTTTGTGGGTAATTCAGTTTCTCGCTTTGTTTTTCCGTTTGTATTGGTTTCAGATTCGAGCTTGGAAACTCAAATCGTTGGTTTGTTTCTGTGTTTTGTTATTGTTTTAGAGTTTATACAGGGTTTTACACTGATTCAAGGCAAGAATCAGCTAACAAATGCATTTTTCCTTATAGTTTTCACGCTGGAAAAGTTTCCTTGGTCAACCATTGGTTGGGCTGGTTGACCGCGGTATTGGTCAAGAGTCTTTTCATTTGTGAAGGCTTATGTTCGGTCGACCGCTCCTTGAGTCCGGTCGACAGTGGGATTTTAGGTAGGCATCAGGGATGTCCATTACCAATGTCTACAGAAGTGTGAGGCATTTGCGCCAGACGTCCGTGCCAGGCAAATGGTTTTGACTGGTCGACCGCTTCTTGGGTTGATTAATAGGGAAATTTGCCAAGAGCCTAGGGGTGGGAATCGGTTCGGTTCGAATCGGGTAACCGAACCTAACCGAACAGTTTTAGTCGGTTCTGTTCGGTTTTAATATATCCAAACCAAGAATCATAACCGATCCGAACCGAACCGAAATATTCGGTTCGGTCCTCGGTTCAGTGAAAAAAGAGATCGATTACCCGAACCGAACCGACCTCCTTGAAATTTTAATTCTTCGAGCCTTGCGCCAGACAGGTACACCAACCCTAACCTACCTTCTCAGTTCTCAGTTTTCTGTCTTGAGCTTGTTGCCTGCCCGCCTCTCCCTTCTCCGTCTTCAACCTTGAGCGCCTCGCCTCCCCAAAAGTCGAAGTCATCGTCGTGGAGCCTTGAGCGCCTCTCCGTCTCCCTTCTGGCCTTCTCTGTAGTCTGTCGAGTGCCGTCTCCCTTCTCTGTCAAGTGCCTCTCCCTTCTCTTTCGAGTGTCGCAGTCGTTGTAGTTGAAGCCGAACATTGACGGGTGATTCAAACCGGACGTCGGTGATTCAAACTTATTAGCAAAACATCGGCAATTTGGGCTCACTGACCAGCCTCTCTACCCCAACGAAGGTCGAGTCTCACCGTGCATTGTTCATAGTTGATAGGTTCGATTTTGTCATTTTTCAAATCTTCACAGGTTCGTTCCACTTTGGCAATCTTCTCACCCATTTCGAAATCATTGTTTTCAGGCGAAATCATCACAGCTTCATTCAGCTTTGTCAATCTTCTCACCCACTTCACAGTTAGCAGTTTCAAATCTCGTTCATTACTGGCCGGGTAAATTTTAGCCATCTGTTTCAAATTGTTATTGGATTAAATATGTGAATTGTAGAAATTTGTCATTGCGATTGGATTAAATCTGTGAATTGGATTAAATCAGTGAATGAGATTAAATCTGTAATAGTAGACCTACCAAAATGGGTCTTTTCATCTTCAGTTATTGAATCATTGATTTCTTTTTCAGGTATCACATCTACTTGCGTTGTTTAATTACTACTTGGCTCTTGTGTTGTGGTTTTTGGCTTTTGCTGAAGAAGACTCATTTAGGGATAATCTCTTCTGAGCCTGCATAAAAACTGAACCGAAATCGAAAACCAAACCGATTAGAACCAAACCGAGTTTTGGTTTTCGGTTCGGTTTTCCAAATAGTTCGGTTCGGTTTTGGTTTCCTAAAAATAAAACCAAACTGAATAGGTTCGATTCAAATTCGGTCAAAAATCGAACCGAATCGAACCGTTCCCACCCCTACAAGAGCCTCTTTGTTTGAGATGGTTTATGCTCGATCGACCACGTATGGATTTTGGTTGACCAGGGCTTATGATGCACTAAGGGATGCCAAGCTTGAAAAATCCCCTTGAAGGCTGGCGATTATCAAGGCAAAACAAATCATTGAATTACAGAATACGCAACTTTCTTGTCTGATGTCCAATGGACTTGAAATTTGGACCAAATTAAACTTCAGGAGAGTTGAGAGCTGTAACGACCCGAGTTTTATTTTCTTTAAAATATCGTGAATTTAAAACTTCTTTTTTGTAAAAACATTGGAAGATTTTTCTTTCATAAAGCTCGATCATTAAATTCTTTACTTAAAACCTTTTTATAAATTCCAGCGAAAATAATCAAATTCTTTTTGTTTATAATTAAATATTACCTTTTAGAAAATACAGTGGAAGACTTATTAGTTAAACAAAACATTTACGAATATAAATTAATTATATTACAAAACCTTTTAAAATTTGTTTCCATTTAACTTCTTTCAACCCAGCCAGCCACAAGACTTGCACGTGCAAATCTTTTATCAATTGCTCCAAATCTGTTCTCTTACATATACCTATATCACGGGGAAAACAATGAGCTTAATGCTCAGCAAGAAATAGGATGAAATGCAATGCTGATGCTCATGCGACGCATTATAAGAAAAGAACTTATCTTGTAACGACTCGAATTTCTACTTCTCTTAAAAATACAAAAAAATTTAGATTTTTGTGCATGACTCAAATTTCCTTATTTAAAAATCTTTGCCGTTTAGAAATCAGAGTGCCTTAGCAAAATTTGACCATTACCAAAACTCACTCTAGCATCCATTAAATAGTGTATTAACTTAAAGATTAGCGAAAGCGTAAAATAAATACCTCTCAAGATATTATCGAAATTGGAAATAGAAATACCACTTAAAACATAAGTTAGAGTTAAGGTTTAACACATAGCCTACTAAATATTTGAAATAAGCATTAGGGAGATAAATAACGTTCAACAAAACATCTTTGTCATTAACCCTTACAAAATAGTTATCTCCCTTTCCTTTGAACCATGCCTTTACTCTGGTCGCGTTTCCTCCGGATACGCCGCAGGCTCCACGGGTAAGGCCTTCTCTACTCCTGGTAAGATCACTTCATTACCTACACCACAAGTAAAGACATGAACACAAAGCCCAATAAGGAAAATGGGTAATTCAAATGCTTATGACTCTCTTTAGTTCGTCTTGGAATGGGGCCCACCCAGACCAATCTTTTCTTACGTATTTTGTTCATTACTCGTACATTGAGTGGAAAATTGGAAGAATCCGTGATGGGAGAGTAGATCTTTGTCGGCTTCAGCCACGTAGGGTAAATAGTCTCACAATCCCAACAAGGGACAGGTAACGTTTCTCTAATTCCTGTCTACCTGACTGATCCGTACTTACTCCCCCATTCCCCAACTCCCTTCATTCTTCTTTAAATTCTTTTCCTCACGTAGGGCGTAAGGGTACCACCCCAAGGTGGCACCCCCTAATTGTTTCTATTAACATGAATGCATGGGGACACTTCCAATCAAATAACACAACATGGAAAGTACATGACAATGCTTTAGAGAATTTATAATCAATAATAAAGGAGCAGAATTCAACACGTAAGAAAACGAAGACGTATCCACACATATATATAGGGCATCTACAAAAAGAAAACACACGATATTCAGAAGTCGAGCAGTCTACTATAGAACGTGTTTTCATAAAGTAAATAAGGTGATGATAATGTATATCGATGACGTAGAAGTAAATCATACCCTTAGCATCTAATAAAACGGATAATAGGGCATGCTTTTACACTAGGAAAGATAACATCGGCATATAACAATGAAATGGAACCATTCATGCTCTTAACAATAAAACGACTAATAGAACATGTTTTTATACAAAGAAAATAGTAGCAAGCAATATCCAATTAAAACAGCGAAATAGGCTTGATAACCACTAATATATAGCAGCAAGGTATCACAATTATCAGTATAACGACCTGATTTTTTGTATATTGTAAAATGCGTGAAATTTGAAATTTTCTTTTTAGAACAAAACGTATCAGACGGCATCTAACCGGATCGCTACTGACTCTTTAAACTCGTTATGAAAACCAATTGATAAAATGTACGGAAGCGTTATAAAATAAATCATTGTAAAACATGGCAGAAGCGTAACTGAATCTTTTAAAGGATAAAATAAACAATGAAGTGCAAAACAATAAACTTAATATGATTACAACCATTTACTTGTTCTTTTCTTTACCTTGCCAGCCCCGAGTCTCGCGCGTGTGAAATCATTCATCCCTGCTTCATTATGTGTTTATCATCTACTTATTATCTATTTGTCGTTGTACATACACCACAAGTAAGGACGTGAGCTTTCGCCCAGTAAGGAAATGGGGGAAAACATTTATGCATATCTCTCTCTTTAATTCTTCTTAGAATGGGGGCCACCCAAACCAATTCTTTTCATTATGTTCGTTCTTCATTCGTTCTTTACTCGTACATCGAGCTAGAGATTGGAGGGGTCTTAGGCGATGGAATAGTTGGCTGGACTTCACCCTTTACTTGCAACTAAGTCCCCGTTCCCGTCAAGGTTGGGGGCTTCGCCTAACCGTAGACTAGTTCCGCTACCCATCCGCCCTCCAACTCCCTTTTTCGTCCCCTTTTTGGCGTATCCTGCCTTCAAGGGTCCTCCCCTTTCGGCCTATCCTACCTTCAGGGTTTCTTCCCTCCCGACGTATCCCGTCAGGAGGGTTTCTTCGGTGTTGGGCGTATCTCGCCCATCCCGAACATTCCTTTTTTTTAGCATTTTTCCTCACTCATGCATGCGTGAGTACAACCCCAAAGTGGCACTCCCTATGGTTTTCTATTAACATGAAGCATACTGCATTATAACGTACATTAACGAAAATTGAAATGCGCATTGAAGTAAAAGTACTATAATTGAACTTTCGCATATAATAAATCACAATAATTGAGAGCATCTATAGATTCAAGGAACAATTATGATATCGAATTAAACAAGATGAGACAATAAAGTAACATACGACAAATTTCAATTTAACTAAACATGCTCATTGAACTAAGCTAGGCTAAACATGGAAACATGCTGTAGACAACGAATAACGGAGACATGCTTATAAATTGGAAATCCTTTTTCTAATTGGTTAAGCATACTTTTATTTTAATTAGTCAAACATGCTATATTTAATAGTCTAGTTATTATCCTAGTTAATTACATGCTCAACAATTTAGTTAACATGCTCAAGGTTTGGTTATTGATTAAACATGCTCGAATTGATTAACGTGTGGACATGCTCAACTAATTCAACATACTAATTACTAAACATGCTCAAGGATTGATTATTCATTACACAACTAGTTAAACATGCTTGAACTGGTTATTCAGCAGCTAGTTAGTAAATTAATAAACTAAACAAGTCCAAGTCTAATCAATTACTCCAATTGAGTAAATTAACATGCCCTTAATCACTCTAGCTAAGTTAATTAGCATGCTCAACTTGTGGTTGAAATTATAATTCTAATTAACATTTAAACGTGCTTAGGAATCTAACACATGCATGGTATTATCAACTCACAGGATAACTTAGCTTACTTAATAAATCAAGCATGGTAGTCCAGTTAATAAGTAAGCATGGCATGACTAAGTTAATTTAAGTGGTAATATCATTTTGATTAATTACATGCTCAAGTATAATTAATTATATATGTCCCGTTTAATCATGCTTATAAGTCCAACTAATTCAATATAATTTAAACAAGTAAACATTCTAACTGATTATGCTAGTTAGTTGATTCGAACATGCTAGTTAATCAACTTAGTCATTTTACATGCGCAACTAATTAGTCGATTAACACACTCAATGGATTAGCAATATTGATTAACATTTAACTAATTGATTAGCAAGTAAGCCTACTAGAGTAGAGAAATAAGATGAACTGTTGATGGCAGAACAAACATTAGCAAAGAAATAACAGCATGATAGCGGAAAACTAAATAGCAAGTAATCATTCAGTATCAAAATAGAATTCCGACTCATTCCAGAC
The DNA here is from genome assembly GCA_022433065.1 of Begonia loranthoides. NCBI lineage: Eukaryota > Viridiplantae > Streptophyta > Magnoliopsida > Cucurbitales > Begoniaceae > Begonia > Begonia loranthoides. The sequence continues at coordinate 26,015,716 of CM039478.1, forward strand.
TTCACATATTCACTCGTCTTTCATATTCTCAACATTCATCACCTTTCTTGCATTCATCACTTCTTTCAACAAGGCATTTGTATCACATAATAGGCAGTAAAACAGAGTTAAATAACGAAAGGAAAATATCATAGAGCTTATAATGATTCATGATGAAAAAATCAATGATGAAAACATAACAGAGAATAACCACTAATAGTAGCAAGAAGAACAACACAAATAAGCAAGAACTATCGTAGGAAAACATCCAAGGATCTATCTAACAATAAGCATATCAAGAACGAACCAAAACGCACGCACTCTACTTGTGGTGTAGGGCCTCCAAATGGCCAAGACACACCCAAGTTCCTTACCTTGAAGCTTTAACATGTTTTGGCACTTTACCATTACCATCCTCCTCTTCTTTGTACCTTCACAATTTAATACCAGTATCAATATTTCCCTATCTTATCAAGGCATAAAACTTTTCGTAATATCACACTGCAACTTTTTAACAACCAACACAATACAGGTTTATAACTTATCCCCAACCACTAACACCAAACTCATTTATCATGACTTTATCCACTTAGAGTTGACAACAACAAAACAATAAACTAATACACAGCACCTCAATCAACTAATAGCAAGGAAATCCACCTTCCAACACATAAGTTAAACCATAACAGAGGATAACATTTATCATTACCAACCTCCATCCATTTAACAGAGCAACTTACCCAACAACAACCACCAAAGAGTCCAAACTATTGAAACAATCAAGAGAAAACTCACCAGTAGTAAACATTCAATAACCAGTCCAGAATATATATCCAACATGTTATCTTTATCTTTAACCCATAAAACAAAGGAGGAAATTCTCATACCAGAAGACCCGATAGCTCTATGTCCAGCATCTCCTCCTCTGCTTCGGTTCTTCACTCTCAGCCATCCTCTCCCTCATAGAACCGATGAAAGTTAGCTAACCCAGTCAAGAACAGAAACCAAAAATCCAACTAGCCTAGAAGAAAACTCACCTGGATCCCTCTGTAGGATCGAAATTAACCTAAAGGGGAAAATGACGTACGTTGCAT